>JAJLVB010000011.1:0-140299 GCA_030570135.1 Pichia deserticola | reverse complement strand
ATATATATATATATATATATATCTAAGTATAGATTTTCTATCTACTAAAGATATCTTCTTCATATTCTTCCTCCTCAAATCCTTCATCATCATATCCACTACTATCACCATCTTCATCATCACTCTCACTATTTGCATTAGATTCATCTTCACTTTCACTCTCATAAAGTACACCATCACTTAATTCATCTAATGAAATATTCTTCAATGTTTCACCTTTTAAATTAACATTTTTACCAACGGTATATGAACCCTCAACGTTACAATTAACTAATCGACATTTACTCTCCATTTTAACATTTTTACCAATTATACAATTCTCTAATTGAACATCATCTTCAATATTAACACCATCAAGTAATATACATCCAGAAATTCTACATTTTTTACCAATAATAACATTATTACCAATAACACTCCTTTTAACATTAGTACGTTCACCTAATTCAATATTATTACCAATAATACAATCACTACCAATTGTTGCAGAATTTTTATTCTCTTTACTATTATTATTATGTTTATTTGGATTAAATTTTGCATTATCTTTTAAATAATAACGATTCATTTCCATATAAACTGGTAAATTATTACAACGTGCAAATAATGAACCTTCAGGTAATGCAAATAATCCAATTGTTGATTTACAATTAGAATGTTTCCATGAATTTCTAGATAAATCACGTTTAATTTTATTAATTGGACTCTTTAATTGAACATCATTATTAATTTCTTTATTAATTTCATTTTCTTTATTAATAAAATTTATTCTACATTTCCAATTCATAAAAAATATAAATGAATCTAATAATTTTGTTGAAACTAAAGTTTGTGGATATCTCCATAATAATTGAGTTCTAATTTTTAAAAATTTATCAATTGTAACAAAATCTTTTGAATACATATCTAATAAAACCATATTACCATTTTCTTGATTTGAATAAACTGTATAATTTGATTTTAAAACTTTTTTATCAATATTTTCAAAATTATTATTATAAAATAAACTTAATCCAATATTTTCATCACTATTACCTCTATAAACTTCAATAAAAACTTGTGGTGGTACATCAGTAATAAAATCACATGGTAAAATAACAAAATTTTTTTTATTATCTGGATCATCAAAATTATCTTCATTTATTGGGAAAATATCATTTAATATTGCCCCAGTTGATGATAATTCAGATGTAACTAATTTAATTGGACTTGAATTTCGAAGTTCATTATCTCTATTATTATCATATTTATTAATAACTTCACTTAATGATTTCTCATCTTTTAATGATGTAACAATAGTTATTGTCTTAAATGGTGCTTGATCACACCATTGTAATACATATTCAATTAATGGTTTATTAGCAACTGGTAATAAAGCTTTAGAAATTCTTGATTCTCCAGGTGATGTTAATGGTATTAAATTATGACCATCTCCACAAAAAATGACTGCATTAAATTCCATATTATTAAGTTTAAATGAATTTCTCTATTGGATAGATTAAAATAGGTATTGTTCAATTATCTATGGATTTAATTTCAAATTCAAACAAAAAGTTTACTTTAAAAATTTTCACGTCTAATAACTATTTCAGTAACATTTTTTAATATGTAATTTTTTTTTTTTAAAAGGAACCAACCTCAGTAGTATTCGAGCCTTGAATTTATTTTTAAGTAATTCAATTATAATATGGTCGCTAGCGCTCGAATTTGGAAATGGAAATTTTAAAAATAATCGGTTGGTCGGTGGCAAACAAATCAAATTATATTTAAATATTTTGCCTTGCACTTAATGTTCCTATTTTTTATAATAAATATCAATTAATCTTCTATATTTACTTGATTAGAGTTTATCAAAAGTATATAATCATGAGTGAAGAAAATGATCCACTTTTAGCTGCTCTCAATGAAGACGAAAATAACAACAACAACAGCAATAATAATAATAATAATCTAAATAGTAATAATACGCAAGATGCAAATACCAATGTAAATGAGAATATAGATGCAGATGGTGATATTGAAATAACGAGTAATGAACCAGAACAAGTAATAGATCCAGCAGAAAGAGAACGTGAAGAAGCATTAACTGCATTAAAGAATAAACTTATTGAACATCTTCATTATGAAACAAAATTAAAAGAAATGCGTAAAAGTTTAGTTGATTTAGATCGTGAATTTGAAAAAACTGAAGATGATATAAAAGCATTACAATCAATTGGTCAAATAATTGGTGAAGTATTAAAACAATTAGATAATGAACGTTATATTGTTAAAGCATCATCAGGTCCAAGATATATTGTTGGTTGTCGTACAACAATTAATAGAGAAAAATTAGTTAAAGGTATTAGAGTTGCATTAGATATGACAACTTTAACAATTATGCGTATATTACCACGTGAAGTTGATCCATCAGTTTATAATATGACAACATTTGAACCTGGTGAAATTTCATTTACAGGTATTGGTGGTTTAACTGAACAAGTTAGAGAATTAAGAGAAGTTATTGAATTACCATTAAAAAATCCAGAATTATTTCAAAGAGTTGGTATTAAACAACCAAAAGGTGTTTTACTTTATGGACCTCCAGGTACTGGTAAAACATTATTAGCAAAAGCAGCAGCTGCTACAATTGGTGCAAATTTTATATTTTCACCAGCATCTGCAATTGTTGATAAATATATTGGTGAATCTGCAAGATTAGTTAGAGAAATGTTTAGTTATGCAAAAGAACATGAACCTTGTATTATATTCATGGATGAAATTGATGCAATTGGTGGTCGTAGATTTTCTGAAGGTACATCAGCAGATCGTGAAATTCAAAGAACTTTAATGGAATTATTAAATCAAATGGATGGATTTGATTCATTAGGACAGACAAAGATTATCATGGCAACTAATAGACCAGATACTTTAGATCCAGCTTTATTAAGACCTGGTAGATTAGATAGAAAAATTGAAATTCCATTACCAAATGAAAGTGGACGTTTAGAAATTTATAAAATTCATATTTCAAAAGTTCAAAAGCAAGGTGAAATTGATTTTGAACCATTAGTTAAAATGAGTGATGGATTTAATGGTGCTGATATTAGAAATGTTATTACTGAAGCTGGTTTCTTTGCTATTAGGGAAGATAGAGATTATATTATTCAAAGTGATTTATTGAAAGCTGTTAGAAAGATGGTTGATAATAAGAAACTTGAAGGTAAATTAGATTATGAAAAATTGTGATTATCTAATTTAACTTAATTTAATTTAATTTAATTTAATTTAATTTAATATATATATAAAATTTAATTTTGTAAAAGAAGCTAATATAAAAAAGAAAACAATTAAAATAAGTTAAAATAAAATAAGAAACTTATTTTCGATAAATTAATTAACTCGTTAATTTTTCAATTTATGATTAAATATAAAGGAGATTTCTATATACAGTAGATAAAAAATAATAGTTAGATTTTATAAATTAATGAATCAAATATGAAGTTTTTTTGTTCTCTTTAATTTATATTTTGCTTCAACATAAGATCTAATTTTATTCTTTTCTTCATTTTCTCTTACTTTTTCATTATATAATTTTCTTTGTTTTTCTTTATATAATTCAGCTGGATCTTTATAATCTGGAGATAATTTATTAATATATTTAGCTAAATGAGGGTTTGTAATACTATTTAAATAAGATGCAACTTTATCACCGACTAAATCAATAGTTTCAGATGATGGTTTAGTTGGAATTGAATTTCTTATTTCTTCTCTTTCTTTTATACCTGCTAATTTATTTTCACTTAATGGCATTTTTGGTGGAACCAATCTTTTAATATCACTCTTTGTTAAGTATTCTTTATTCCATTTATAAGGTCTTTTAATTAAAGGATGTCTCATTGAAGTTAATAAATCATTTGGAGAATCTGAATAAACAATTGAATTTGGGAAAAAAGTTCTTTCTTCAACTAATTCTTGAGATGTTGAATAAACACAATCTTGAACAGTTTCAGGTCTTGGCCAAGGAATTATAATATTTTCATTATATTTTACTCTTCTATATGGCATCATTTTTTTATAATCACTATCCCAATATTCACCTTTAAAAACTAATTTATCAGCAGCTATTTTCTTTTCAGTACCATCTTCTTGAACTAAAGTACCAACAACTTTTAAATCATGAGGATGTTGAGGTAATGGATAATCGATAATATGAGATGTTTGACCTGGTTGCCAATATTGTTTTGGAACAACAACCCTTTTAGTTTCACTATGTTCAACGAAAACACGATTTGTTTCTTTTTGTAATGCAATAACTTTTGTTAGAGAGCCTGCATATTTACCCTTTGTTAATAAAACAGTATCACCTGGTTGAACAGTCCATTGTTGAGGTTTTGTATAACGTTCTTTATCATCAACTTGACGATATTCAGAACGAAATGCAGGAATTTGTGAACGTTCTTGCATTTGTTCAAACATTTTACGAATGTAATGAGGGTAACGAGAGAGTTCCCTACCATAACGTTTAGAATTCATTTTTGCAAGACTAGACATAATTGTTGTGCTATTTTCCTTAATAGATTATAATGAAGATTTTATTTATTCAAAGGTTTTATTCTTTATATCTCTTTTATATAAAACATTACAACTACGCATAAGTTTTTGAATAATTCATGTTCATCAAAAAAAAAAAAAAAAATCGAAAAAAATCGAGGAAAATGAAATTTCTAATAATAAGAAAAAAAACAAAAAAAAAAGGGGGTAATAAACATCTCTACACCAATTTAAACATGCACTTTTTATGACATAGAGATCGTTGTGGTGTGGTGTGGTGTCTGCCAATTGTGATTCACGTGTCAAAATGGAAGATATATAATAAATTAATTTTTGTTATGCTCAGCGATTTTTTTTTTTTTTTTACAGTTTATTTGATTTAACTAATTTAGTTGATTTTTTTGCTTATTATTTTATATTGTTGTAAAAATAGGGCTTTGTCCCCATTCAATTGGATTTTTTATGTTTATTTGTTTATTTGTTTCTTTATTTCTTTATTTCTTTATTTCTTTTTATGTTATTTGTATTTTAATTTTAATTAAATTGTTACTGTAATTTATCATCAATTCCTAAAATAAATAGGTACCTCTAATGTCAAAAGTTAATAAACCATCATTAAATTTAACAGCGTTTAATCATTTTAAAAGTTATCCCGCAATTACAGAAGTTTATAACTTTTTAATTTCAATTTCTTTTATTAGATTATTAATTGATCAATTATCAAGTTCATTAAATCTTTTATTAGCATATTTATCAACATTTGAATTAATTGTTTCATATTGGAATGTTTTAGATTCATTTCTAAATTCTTGGTTGAATTATTTAGATAATTATATTCCAAATATTAAAACTTTTACATTTAATTCATTATTTAATTCATTTAGAGATTTTTATAATTCAATTATTGATAATATTAATGAAAGATATCAAAAAATAACTAAAATTTTAGAACCAAGATTTAATGAAATTTTAAAATTCTTTGATCCAATTTTAAAAATTACTAATGATTATTATGAATTTATAATGAATTTAATTTTACCTTATTCAAAATCTTTAAATAAAGAAATTGAAGAAATTTCAAAAACAACAAAAAATGAATATCAAAGAATGATATCATTATTTAATGAAACTTATAATAGAATTTATTTAACTGCTTCAAATGTATCTAAAATTCCATCACATGTTACAAATACTTATAGAAAGGAATTAAAAGAAACAAATTCAACAACTCAAGCAGTTTCTAAAACTACTAGAAAATTATCAAATGATGCATATCAAACAATTAAACCGACTTTAGATCGTGTTGTTGGTGTGACAAATAACTCCGTTGAAATAGTCAGTGAAACTGTGGAGAAAACAAATACAAAGATTGAACCACTTATTACAGAATTGAAGGATAATATTAATCATTCAACAGGAGTTGAAGTTCATTAATTTTTTTAATAATTGAATTATTCATTTCATTTATTGATTTATTTAATTGAGTTTCCAATCAATTTAATTTCTTTTTCATTTTTTATTTCTAATAATATGATTGGTATTTTTTAAATATTATGTATTTTTTTTTTATATTTTATTATTATCGGGTTACTTTATTCTTTTTTTTTCTCTTTTCTTCTCTTTTCTTTTCTTTTCTTTTCTTTTCTTTATTTCTAATCTATATATGTGTGTCATGGATATCTTTTCTTTAATATATAAGTATATATATCTTTAGTTGTTTAATCTTCTCTCTGTTGCGTTGCTTATCTTAAAATTAAAAATCTCGAATCGGAATCAAAAAAATTGCCCGAAAGAAAAAAAAAAGAAAAGATGATCAAATATTACGTCATCTGTAATTTGGGCGGAATTTTTCAAAACTGCCATGTTTTGGGAACCAAAAATATAAATTTACCCCTTATTTAAATTTTTTTATATTTATGTTCACATTTTGGCTTTTATTTGATGGTTCTTCTTTTCCTGTTTTTTTTTTTTTTCCTTATCATTAAAAATCCATAATTTCACTTAAACAAATATCCAACTTTTGAAAAACTTACATATTAATTTTTAGTATGTTGTTATCATCTAACAAACGGTTGGATAATATTGATAAAGATATTATTGATATTTTATCTGATCCTATTAAATTCAATAATAATAAAAATGATGAAATTAGAATTCAAATTTTAAATTATTTAAAAAATTTAAATGAAGAAAATAAAGATCTAAAAAAAAAATTAGAAATTAAATCTAAAAGAAATGAAGCATTTAGAAATTTATTATCTGAAATTGGTGAAGTTATATCATCTGTTGCATTTGGTGATTTATCTAAAAGAGTATTAATTAACAACATCACAAATAACAATGATGATAATAATAATAAAAATTTTAATGAAATTGATAATAATCCTGAGATAATTAGAGTTAAGAAAACAATTAATTTTATGGTTGATCAATTAGATAATTGTACAAACGGTGTTAATGAATTAGCGAATCAAGTGGCAAATGGTAAATTAGGTGGTAATGTTAATTATAAAGAAGCAAAAGGTGTTTGGAATGATTTAATTATTAATGTTAATGCAATGGCAAATAATTTAACAAATCAAGTTAGAGAAATTTCAATTGTTACATCAGCTGTTGCAAATGGTGATTTATCACAAAAAATTAAAGTTGAAGCTCAAGGTGAAATTTATGCACTTCAAAATACTATTAATACCATGGTTGATCAATTAAGAACTTTTGCATTTGAAGTTACTAGAGTTGCAAGAGAAACTGGTGTTGAAGGTAGATTAGGTGGTCAAGCTCAAATTCAAAATGTTTCAGGTATTTGGGAAGAATTAACTGATAATGTTAATGCAATGGCATTAAATTTAACAACTCAAGTTAGAAATATTGCTAATGTTACAACCGCTGTTGCAAATGGTGATTTATCAACAAAAGTTACAGCAGATTGTAAAGGTGAAATTTTAGAATTAAAAAATACAATTAATGGAATGGTTGATAGATTAAGAACTTTCGTTGAAGAAGTTAGAACATTAGCAACTGAAGTTGGTACAAAAGGTATTTTAGGTGGTCAAGCAAAAGTTACTGATGTTGAAGGTGCTTGGAAAGATGTAACTCAAAAAGTTAATATAATGGCAAATAACTTAACAAATCAAGTTAGATCAATTGCAACTGTTACTACTGCAGTTGCACATGGTGATTTATCACAAAAAATTTCGGTTGAAGCACAAGGTGAAATTTTACAATTAAAAGATACAATTAATAAGATGGTTGATTCATTACAAGTTTTTGCAATTGAAGTTACAAAAGTTGCTAAGGAAGTCGGTATTGATGGTAAATTAGGTGTTCAAGCTGAAGTTAATGATGTTGAAGGTTTATGGAAAGAAATTACAACTAATGTTAATACAATGGCATCTAACTTAACTTCACAAGTTCGTGCTTTTGCACAAATTACTGCAGCTGCAACTGATGGTGATTTTACTAGATTCATTACTGTTGAAGCATCAGGTGAAATGGATGCTTTGAAAACTAAAATTAATCAAATGGTTTTCAATTTAAGAGAATCAATTCAAAGAAATACTGCTGCAAGAGAAGCTGCAGAATTAGCAAATAAAACAAAATCAGAATTCCTAGCAAATACATCACATGAAATTAGAACTCCAATGAATGGTATAATTGGTATGACACAATTAACTTTAGAAACAGAATTAACTCAATATCAACGTGAAATGTTATCAATTGTTCATAATTTGGCAAATTCTTTATTAACTATTATTGATGATATTTTAGATATTTCTAAAATTGAAGCAAATAGAATGACCATTGAACAAATTGATTTCTCATTAAGAACAACAATTTTTGGCGCTTTAAAAACTTTGGCTGTCAAATCTATTGAAAAGCAATTAGATTTAATTTATGAAGTCGATTATTCATGTCCGGATTATCTAGTTGGTGATTCATTTAGATTAAAACAAGTTATATTAAATTTAATTGGTAATGCAATTAAATTTACAAGTAAAGGTAAAATTGTTGTTTCAACAACAAAACGTGAAATTATTGATAATAAAATTTTGCTAGAATTTTGTGTATCTGATACAGGTATTGGTATTCCCAAAGATAAATTAGATTTAATTTTTCATAACTTTTGTCAAGCTGATGGTTCAACAACTAGAAAATTCGGTGGTACTGGTTTAGGTTTATCGATTTCAAAACAATTAATTCATTTAATGGGTGGTGATATTTGGGTTACTTCAGAATATGGTAAAGGTTCTAAATTTTTTTTTACAATATTAGTTTCACCAGTTAATATTTCTTTAAAAAAACAGTTAGAAATTTTACGTCCATATCGAAGTCATAAAGTTTTGATAGTTGGAACAGATATAGTTAAAAATAATGATAATATGATCATGTCACAATTGAAAACCTTGAAATTGGATCCACATATGTTATTAATAAATGACTTAAAAAGTGAGTTACGTATACCAGATGCAGAAAATTTTGATGCAATTTTAATAGATTCATTACAAATCGGATATAAATTAAGATTATTACCTGAAATTAAATATGTTCCATTGGTGTTGTTACATCCATGTTTGCCTGAATTAAACATGAGAGTCTGTCTTGATTTAGGTATAACATCATACGGTAATATACCATGTTCCTTAACAGATTTAGGATCTGTCTTATTGCCTGCATTAGAATCTAAAGTTTTGCCACCAGATAATGATGGTACAGTTTCTTATAAAATATTATTAGCCGAAGATAATTTAGTTAATCAAAAATTAGCGGTTAAAATTCTTGAAAAGCATGGTCATAAAGTTGTGGTTGTTGAGAATGGTCAGGAGGCTGTTGAAGCAATTCAAAATGATACATATGATGTTGTTTTGATGGATGTTCAAATGCCTGTAATGGGTGGTTTTGAAGCAACTGGATTAATTAGAGAATGGGAAAAGAAAAAATATGCAGATGCTGCAATTTGTTTTAAAACTCCAATTATTGCATTAACAGCCCATGCAATGTTAGGAGATAGAGAGCGTTGTTTAAAAGCTCAAATGGATGAGTATTTATCAAAACCTTTAAAACCAGCTTTATTATTACAGACAATTTCCAAATGTATTCACAATATGAATCAATTAAGAGAAATTAGTCAATTAGGTGATGCATCAAGGGATGTAAAGTCATCGGAATTTCAACAATATGTTCATCAAGAACTATTAAAACGTTCGTCAGATAGCAGTGGTACTATTAAATGTAATGATAACAATTTAGTAAATGAAAAATCAGAAGACATGACGATTAAACATTAGAGGATTTTGTGTGAAAATATCTTTTTAAGTGTTCTATTATATATATATATATTCAATAATTAGTTTTTTTTTATTGAATGGTACAAATATTATATTCTATAAACAATTATATATATGTGTGTATTTAGGTATTTATGTATTTATCTCTATGAAAGATCAAAGCCTGCTTTACTATTAATTGAATACAATAGCTTTTCTCTTAGAAGTTCTTTGTTTTGATAATCTGGAATCTTTAAAAGATTCACACATGTTGAAGCTGTAGGTAACCTAGTTTTATCACTTCCAGAATTTCTAATACCAAATTTTGGATTTAATTCTTTAAATCCCAATAGTGGTTGCTTTGGAGATGATGTTACAAATTTTATAAATTTACCACGGTCTTCTTTATTGAATTCCCTCAAAATGCTAAATAAATCAATAATTGTTTGATCAGTTTTCAAAAATCCACCATATTCAACATTTCTCTCTAAGTCATCGATATCTATTGCATCTTCATCACCTGATATTATAGTTTGAAGCTCATAAGGATTGAATAACAATAACCAATATGGTTTAATGACTTGAAATAAACCTTCAACAAAATATTTCATTACTAGATCACTCTGTTTCGATAATTTGAAAATTGTTACCAACCTGATAAACTGCATTTTATTCTTTGGTGTAACTGGAACAGGTTCAGGAAAAGAGTCTGGGGTTTTCTTTTTTAAAGGTACCAGCGGAATCTCTACATGATGAACATCACCATCTTGATCATAAAATTCATCATCAATTCTAAAAGAAAGCCCCATTTCCTCAAACTTTTCAGGATCCGTCTGTAACAAAATATAGCTTAAGCTTTTATACAAGGATAGATCTAAATTTTTAAGTTCATCAAATGAATTATTTTGACCGAATATATTGATTTTATCTCCTATTAAATTTTTAAAAAAGGTATTACCCATTTTTGAAAATGTATTTAAAAAAAAGGATGTGAAGGAAATATCAAGTAAAACGTTATCATATAAACATTTACCAATAACCATACCTAGAAATCTACTTATCTTTAGATATTCATCATTACTGCATGCAAAAGGTATAATTTCATTTGGATGAGATCTTTCATATTGTAATTTGAAATAAAACTCAGGGTTGCAATATAATTTATAATGTTCTCCTGCTTTGAAAAATTGTAGACCCTTATTATTTTTTCTATTCTCTTTCGATGGTATAAAAGTTGAGGATACCAATGTTGTGAGTAGTTCTTTAGTTAATCCACCACCATCAATACCTGCTTCTTTTTCCTGGAATTCATTGATAAATTGAACGGAAAATTGTTTTTTAAATTCTGTTCCAGTCAAATCACCAAATGCTTTATAAGAATCAAATAATACATTATTTCTTGCTATTGTACCCTCAATTTTTGTTGGAAACCATTCATTTGAAACATTATTATGTTTATCAAATTCAATGAAAGAATGGAAAATTTCTGCTCTTTTTTCAAATGGAATCATAAATGGAGCATATGATAATATATAAAATATATCAATAACCCTTTTTGGAACATTATTTTTATAAAGCTGAAGTAATTTTGAATTTTCTAAGAAATCAGATGAAAAATCATCATCTATATACGTGTTATCGCTATGTATTTTTTCAATTATTGGAACTGTAGATGCTATTGAATTTAACTCTAAATCATAATTTTTCAAGAACCAAAAATTTTCATCTAATAATTTCAATTTCAAATTTTTAATATATAGCATATGAAGTAAGGATAATAATTTTTTAAAAATCTCTAAAAATGATAGTGAATTAAATTTTTCTGGTTTATTTATATCTTTATATTTTATCAATACATTTAAAACGAAATTTTTCAAAAATTTCATAAAGTTAGTAAGGTCTGTTTCTGATATTATTATGGCTTTAAAGAAAGTTTCATCAGAAGTTAATGAGATAATATTTGACAAAAATTCCTGAAAAATCATTAGAGAATCCCACCATTTTGAATTTTCCTTAGATATTATTAAATATGATAATTCATCATTAGATTTTATATTTGACAAATAATTTTGAAAAATAGTAGTAGAAGTTAGTGTTTTGTAACAATTTAATATTAGATCGGAATTATGATCTTTCAATATCCAATTAATATCTATATTTAATTTCAATGAGGTAGATTCATCGCCATTCAAAAATAATACAAAATGTAATATAGATGATATATATCTTGTTAATAAATCAGTTGAAATAGTGTCAGATTTAAAATGTTGAAATAAAGGTTTGATTGAATCATAGAGTTCCTTTGAAATTTGTATTTTGGATGATGAACTCTTGAATTTTTCATTAAATTTTTCACTTTCTTCAAGTATTGAAATTTTTTGTGAGATAGAACTCAATATTGAGGATATTACTGATATTACTGTTTCATATGGTATAGTATAGTATGTTATAAGTTCAGGTTTGTATAATGCTATTGATATATGAGATAAAAGTGAAATTTTGTCCTTATTTGATAAATTATAAACAAATTCTGGATTGTGATATAAATAAGACAACAAAATATTTTCAAAATTAACAAACTCAGAAATCCAATTGTTTGAAACCGAATCATTTACCATGCTTAATCTAGGATCTAAAAATAGATTAAGTAGAGATTTAAAGGATAATAAATGAGAAAATTTTAATATGTACTGTAAAGCAAAAATTTCCCCATTTGAATAAAGATTAAATAATTTCGTACTAAAATCGTCTTTGTAAGATTCTTCGATATTTTCAGTTTTTTCTTTAATAAATATGATATCCAATAATTGTAAAATTTGTTTATGTAGTCCATCAGTGAAATCTTTTGGAGTAAATATTATAAAAGATTTTATTAGAATCATTTCCAATTTTTTTAAATCATTGTTTGAATAAGTATTTAAATTATCATTGATCAGAATTAACTGATTAAGAGATTGATGGCAATCTTGGATATTGATTAAATAAGGGAAAAAATATTTCAATTCAGTTATTGAAATGCCATTCCAATTATTTGACAGTTGTATTCTCCAATTTAATAAATCTAAATATTTCCTTATGGCAGATTGTAATACAATAGCAGAACTGATTCTTTTTCTTTCAATTTCTCTCTTCTGTCGTTCAAACTGAGCTGATTTCAAAAACATAGATTTGTTCTTACCAGCCAGAGATCTATTGCCCAAATTCACATGTCTTCTATTTGTGGTTCCTGTAAAGTTAAAACTCATCTTCTTATCTTTTTTCCCCTTCGATAAATTGATGTTTTTATATTACCTATTTATTAAACCAAAACAAATTACTATCTTTCATATGGTGGTGGGCTTTTGCCATCGGAGCCTTGCATCTCTACTACATTAACTCCTTTTTTTCCTCCTTCTAATTATGTAATTAAAAAAAAAAAAAAAAACCGGCTAGATCAAGTTATATCACATACACAGCCTCGTTAACATTTATGTTTACAGTGTCTGTGGCTCGTGTCTGTGGCGCATACGTATATCTATATATAAACATTTTTATCACGTGCACGATACGCGTAATTATAATCTTCAATTATAAGTTTTACATAATTTAATGGAAAATAAAAATAATTTTTATCTTTCGTGTTGGAAATAGAATGCAAATGATTTGATATAATTATTATTTTCAACATTGCCCCATTTATATAATATACAAATGTATATATTTATATAAGATTCAATTAACAAAATAAGATGACATTATCTAAAAGAGAAGCAAATGCTGAGACAGATATATATGAATTAGAAAATAAACGTAGACGCCTGACATCTGATCAGGTAACAAAAGAAGGTTTTATAATTCCAATTAACAATGTTAGTGTTAATACTGAATCGATTCATAAAAAATTAAATAATCCAGATACTGAAGTTCAAAAATCAACTTTTGAAAAAGAACTTATTACAATGACTGAAAATCAAAGTGTTGAAACAAAGGTAAGAGCTGCAACTCAAGTTTGGACAAGGCCAGGATTACCATCTGATTTTTCAAATGAAACACATGATATTAATTTTCAACAATTAGATGCAGAAGAATCAAGTATTATTGGATCAAATGGTGTTGATGAAGGTTGTGTTAGATTTTTTGGAGTTACGGATAATGGTAATTCAGTTCTGTGTAATGTTTTAGGATTTCGTCATTATTTTTATGTCCCTGCACCAAGAGGATTTCCAACTGAATTTGATGAATTTACAAATAATATTAAAAATCAATATCCTGGTATGATTGAAGATATTGATATTGAACTGAAAGAAAGTATTTGGGAATATCATGGTGATCAAAAAGTTCCATTTTTAAAAATTATTTTAACACATCCAAAACATGCAAGTAAAATTCGTACTGGATTTGAAAGAGGTGAAATTCAATATCGTGAATTATTTAATCCAACTGGTACTGTTACATTTGATAATTTACAATATTTATTAAGAATGATGGTTGATTGTGAAATTACAGGTATGAGTTGGCTTACATGTCCAGCCAATACTTATCAATTAATTGAAGATTCGAAAAAAGTTTCAACATGTCAATTAGAGGTTAATATTCATTATGAAAATTTATTAAGTCATAAACCTGAAGGTAAATTTTTATCAATGGCACCATTAAGAGTTTTATCATTTGATATTGAATGTTCTGGTAGAAAAGGTATTTTTCCTGAACCTGATCAAGATAGTGTAATTCAAATTGCAAATGTTGTTTCAAAAGTTGGTGAAAGTATACCATTTGTTAGAAATGTTTTCACAGTTAAAAGTTGTTTACCAATTGTTGGATCTGAAGTTTTCAGTTATGAAGAAGAGGGAGAAATGTTAATGAAATGGAGAGATTTTATTGTTAAAGTTGATCCTGATGTTATAATTGGTTATAATATTATTAATTTTGATTTACCTTATTTAATTAATAGAGCAAAAGCTTTAAAACTTGATAATTTCCCATATTTTGGTAGATTATTTAATACAAAGCAAGAAATTAAAGATTCAATTTTTAGTTCAAGAGCTTATGGTACAAGAGAATCAAAAGTTATTAATACAGAAGGTAGAATGCAATTAGATTTATTACAATTTATTCAAAGAGAATTTAAATTAAGATCTTATACATTAAATGCAGTTTCAGCTCATTTTTTAAATGAACAAAAAGAAGATGTTCAACATTCAATTATTACAGATTTACAAAATGGTGATAGTGAAACGCGTAGAAGATTAGCAGTTTATTGTCTTAAAGATGCATTTTTACCATTAAGATTAATGGAAAAATTAATGTGTTTAGTTAATTATACAGAAATGGCTAGAGTTACAGGTGTACCATTTTCATTTTTATTAACAAGAGGTCAACAAATTAAAGTTATTTCACAATTATTTAGAAAATGTTTAAATTTAGGTATTGTTATACCAAATATGAGAAGTGAAAATGTTAATGAAGAATATGAAGGTGCAACAGTTATTGAACCAATTAGAGAATATTATGATGTACCAATTGCTACATTAGATTTTGCATCATTATATCCATCAATTATGATGGCTCATAATTTATGTTATACAACACTTTTAAATAAAAGGACAATTGATAGATTAGGATTAAAAGAAAATGATGATTATATTAAAACACCAAATGGTGATTATTTTATTAAAGAACATCATAGGAAAGGTATTTTACCAACAATTTTAAAAGAATTATTAAGTGCTAGAAAGCAAGCTAAAAAAGATTTAAAGAATGAAACAGATCCATTTAAAAAGCAAGTTCTAAATGGTAGACAATTAGCATTAAAAATTTCTGCAAATTCAGTTTATGGATTTACAGGTGCAACAATAGGTAAATTACCATGTTTAGCAATTTCATCAAGTGTTACAGCATTTGGTAGGGAAATGATTGAAGCAACTAAAAATGCAGTTCAAGAAAAATACAGTATAAAGAATGGATTCCCATTTGATTCACAAGTTATTTATGGTGATACAGATTCAGTTATGGTTAAATTTGGATTTAAAGATTTAAAAACTTGTATGGATTATGGAGAGGAAGCAGCTGAATTTGTTTCAAAATTATTTAAAGATCCAATTAAATTAGAATTTGAAAAAGTTTATTTCCCATATTTATTAATTAATAAGAAAAGATATGCAGGATTATATTGGACAAATCCTAATAAATTTGATAAAATGGATACAAAAGGTATTGAAACAGTTAGAAGGGATAATTGTAGATTAGTTCAAAATGTTATTACAAGAGTTTTAGAATTAGTTTTAGAGGATAGAAATATTGAAGAAGCTGAAGAATTTGTTAAAAAGACAATTGCAAATTTATTACAAAATCGTGTTGATTTATCACAATTAGTTATATCAAAAGCATTAAGTAGACAAGATTATGCTAATAAGCAACCACATGTTGAATTAGCTGAAAGAATGCGTAAAAGGGATGCTGGATCTGCACCAAATGTTGGTGATAGAGTTGCATATGTTATAATTAAAACAGCAGCTGGAGATAAAAATTATGAAAAATCAGAAGATCCATTATATGTATTAGATAATTCATTACCAATTGATACTAAATATTATTTAGATAATCAATTAAGTAAGCCATTAACTAGAATTTTTGAACCAATATTAGGTGAGAAAAGGACTAGAGAATTATTACATGGATCACATACTAGAATTGTTAAAGTTGGTGGTGCAAATATTAAAACTGGTGGTATGTTAATGAAATTTGCTAAAAAATCTAATACATGTAAAAGATGTAAAACTGCAATTCCTAATAATGAGACATTATGTAAGAATTGTAAAGATAAAAGTGGTGAAATTTATGGTGAAGCATTAGGTAAAATGAATTTACTTGAAGAAAAATTTAGTAAACTATGGACTGAATGTCAAAGATGCCAAGGATCATTACATCAAGAAGTTTTATGTGAGAATAAAGATTGTCCAATTTTTTATATGCGTAAAAAATGTCAAAAGGATATAGCCAAACAATCTGAAGAGCTTCAAAAATGGGATAGTAGTAGTTGGTAGATAAATATATAAATATATATATATATATATATAGAGAGAGAGAGAGAGAGAAACTTATATAGTAATCTTCTAATTATGGAAAATACTTTCATTAAGAAGCGCAACTTTGGACAAACAAAGTTGAACGACTGTAAAGTTTTTACATGTTTTATTTTAGAATTTAGTTTTACTATATAATATTCTTTACTTAACAAATCTACCTATTACTTATATATATATAGTAAAAAAAAAAATTATTATTAACAACCGGTAATAATAAATCCGAGGGTTTCGCCTATCGACGTTTTTCTCGGAACATTTCATTTTTTTCTCCTCGAAAAGACCGAAAGAAAAATTTTTATTGAGAGAATAAAAAAAAAAAAAATTAAAAAAAAAAAAATTAAAAAAATGTGCCAATTTGTTTTTCATTTGCCGCGTTGTTAATCAACAACAACAACAACAACAACTTTTCGTTAATAAAAAACAAATACGGAGACTATTTATAAATTTTGCTCGGAACAGCCTAAGTAATTTATTTTAATTATTAAATTATTATCAATTAACGGAACAAACGGCTGGGGTGAAAAACAAACATTTTACTTTACTTTAATTACTTTATTTATTTGCTTTGGCTTATTAAACAGTTAATGTTATTTATTTAATACTCAGTTGTTGAATTTTGTTTGAACTGAAATTTATTCATTTATTCATTTATTCATTCAACACGTACGATCTCCTCAATTTTAATTGTTAAACGTTTAGTTTTTTTAAAGTTTTACTCTACTTGTGTCTTGTTTCTTTCTTTTCTTTCTTTCTTTCTTCTTTTAAATACTTATCTGTTTTCTCCTCTTTTATTTTCTCCTCCCCTTTTAAAAATATTTTACCATATCAATAACTATAATATTCTTAAAAATCTACTCAAATTAGATTGATCATTTAATAATTAACAATTTCATATTTTTCGTTTCCTTTATTTCCTCGGTTTTACCAATATATTATCATATTATAATTTAATATATCCTACTTATTATTACATTAATTTAATGCCATTTTTTTAATAATTAATTTTTCTTTTTTATTCATACATTTTTTCTATTTAATCAAAACATACTGCTCAAAATACACAAAAAAACTTAATATTTAATAATAACTAATTAATTAATTCATTCATATAATTAAATAAATAAATAAATACCCAATATTAATATAATAATGATAAGTTCATATTTTCAATCAACTTATAATTCAGGCAAAATAGCTCAAACTTATTTATTAGCTTCAAAAGTTAAAGCAAAATTAACTCAAGAAGCTATTAGAAATGATGTCGATTTACATAAATTAGTTTGTCAAGCAAATTTATTAGATAATTTAATCGAAAATTTAAATTATCATGAATCAAATAATAATAATAATAGTAATAATAATAATAATAACTCAACTTTTACTTATAATACAATTAATTCAAATTCTTATCCTTTATTAGACAATATTACTGATGAAGTAAATAATTCAGATTATGATAATAATAATAATAACAATAATAATAATAATAATAATAATTATATTGAAAATTATGAAGAAGAATATGATGATGATGATGATGATGATGAAGATTATGATCAAATTAATGAAAATGAATTAAAAATTGAAAGACCAAATTCAAATATTTATTATACATCCGATGATTCCGATTTTGATTCTGATGATGATTCAGATTCTTCTTTTAATAATGATAATGATAATGATAATAATAATGATAATGATGAAAATTGTTGTATAGCTGCATTACAAAGACTTAATTTTCATTCTAATTTAGATGAAAATAATAATAATAATAATAATAATAATAATAATAATAATAATAATAATAATAATAATAATAATAATAATAATTCTTATTTACATTATCATGTTAAAAATATTCCTTTAAATGATGATGATCTTGATGATGATAATGATAGTTATTCAGATTTAGATTCTGATGATCAAATTGAATATAATTCAATCGCAAATAATGAAATTTTTGCTAATGGATTTTGTGGTTTAATAAGAATGCATTCACAACAAAAAGTTTTAAATATCGAAAATTATGTTAATTCTGTCGTTCAAGAAGTTAAAGAAGAATTCGAAGAAGAATTAAAAGAAATTAAACATGAAATTAGTGATGAATTAAATAATGCAACAGAGAATACCCAAAATGAAATTAAAGATTTAGATTCAAATAATGTAGAAGAATTACCTTCACTTTCAAATTGTTCTTCATTATCTTCAATGGAAGAGATTAAATTATCAAATCAAAATTTATCAAAATTAGATTCATTAATGGATGGTTTCAAGAATACCACTAATAATCAAAATATTGAACAAAATATTCTTATCGTTTAATTCTCATTATAAAAAAAAATTCAAAACAGAAATGATAAGAAAAATTATCAATTAATTAAAATTTTCAATAAAGGTGGCTTTATTATCAATTTTTAGATAAACTACTCCAATTTTACTTACTTGTTATTTCAAATTTAATGTTTTCCCAACGCAATTTTATGAAAATTTCCCCCTCCCTAACGTATTATGACAAACTTATAAACAACTAATATATAGATCTTTATTTAATTTTCCCTTTTTTTTTTGTCTTCAACTCCCGTTTTCTCATTTCTATTTTTCCTATTTTCCAATATTCATTTTTTTTACATATTATATTATATTATATTATATTATATTATATTATATTATGTGCTATATAACAATTAGTGATTTTTAATGAAACTATCAGTTTTATACTAATTTGTAGGATGCGCCTTAAGTAAATACTAACAGTAAAATACTTATATGTGAAAGAAGGTAAAAATAGATTTTATTGGTAAGTAAAAAAGACTTTCCTAATTAGTTTTTTTTTTTATAAAGAAAGCATATGGTTATTAATTTATGAAAAAAGGTAAAAATAAATAAAATGTGTGAGATAAACATAAAATAATTCGGTTTAACTACATAATTTTTTAGTATATGGAGTTCACGTCCCTATGCTAAAAAGGCTAACCAGTTTTCAGCTTAAAAAATTATCGATTTTGACTCGAAATAACATGATATTTATCTCACACACTATTGATAATGTTTCCAAATTAGATTTAAACCCCTTTGTAGTAGATAATATTGTTTTACAAATTATTTTAGCAAAATCCTACGATTAAAAAAAAATTATTTTTTAAAAAATTGATTAATGATTCCTTTTGTTATTATTCTTTGTTTCAAATTTATATTATTCAAGGAATCAATCATCTATTTAATGATAATTACAATTACTAAAGAGATAGGTCAAATGAATTTTTTTTTTTTTTTTTACTGATATATTACTAATTTATATATTCTTATAAAGAATAGCCTGCAAGTTTCACAACATTAAATGAAATTCTAGAGTTTATTACGATATAGGATATAAACAACTGTAAATATCTACAGCCATAAATGACTGGATGGCCAAGTTGGTTAAGGCGTGCGACTGTTAATCGCAAGATCGTGAGTTCAATCCTCACTCTGGTCGCTTTGTTTTTTTTAACCCTTTCCTTTTATATCATTTAGTATTAAAAAAAAACTGTTTATATATACCAACCAAAAACCATTCAAATCAACAATTTAAACATTATATTCTTTTAAATTACAAAACTAAAAATAAAAATACATTAATTACTAACTAAAAAAAATAGCTATCATACATTTTTTATACATAACGGAATAAAACAGCTTTTCTTTTAGTAACACTATCTTTTCCATGCAATTCTAAAAGATCTTTATTTTCTGGATCAACTTTAAGTAGTTCATCATCCTTCTCAGTCCAAAACCCAGAAACATTATTCATCACCAATTCTCCTGTCTTCAAATAATTAATAATTGCCTGAATAAATGTACCTAACATACCACAAGAACAATCAAACCAGTAATTTAACCAAAGCATTGAAATACCTGTTTGATCACTGATATCTTTGAACAACTCATATGGTGTGTTTCCATCTCCAAAATTTCTAAAACATTCTCTAATATTACTAATCATTGTAGATAAATCGATATTATCACGATGTTTCAATGGTTCAGGATCGATATCAATTAATTGTCTGAAATCCATTAAACCATCATCCGCTTTAATATCAACCAATTCAACATCATTATCATCTTCATCTTCATCAACTGGAATTTGTTCATTCACAGAAACATTAATATTTTCTGAATCTTTCTTATCAGTGCTTGTATTAGATTCTTCTAATTCTGAACTATGTAAAGCAATATCATATTGTTTCATTTCATCTTCAGTTGCATCAACAAATAAATTAGCTCCATCATCAGTATTAGATGATGAATTAACTGTTTGTGCAATCTTTTTACTAACTTCATCAATATGTTTAATTTCATCATCAACAAGATTATCTTTATTTTCAGAAATATTATCTTTATCAACTTCGACATTTTCTGCTTTTTCATTGATATTTTGATTGCTAGTATTCTCATCTTCAGTCTCAGTTACCTTAATTTGTTTAGCAGATAAGTTTGCTAATGCTTCTAATGCACCTTTGGCAGCAGCTAAATTAGGATCAACAAATGCATCAGTGGTATTATCTTTTGAAGTTTCTGTAGTTTTATTCGACTCTGATAATTCGGTATTTAAATTAATTTCATCAGGTTTAGTAACCAAAGTTGCTTTAGCTTCATTTGATTCCGATTTAATATTATCATCAGCAGATTGTTCTTCGTTTGGTTTAAGTCTCTTAGAAGATTTTTGATCACTTTCATAACCAAAGGTATCAACTTTATAA
Source organism: Pichia deserticola (assembly GCA_030570135.1). NCBI lineage: Eukaryota > Fungi > Ascomycota > Pichiomycetes > Pichiales > Pichiaceae > Pichia > Pichia deserticola. The sequence continues at coordinate 118,699 of JAJLVB010000011.1, read as the reverse complement.
TCTTTACGATCTTTTCTTGAACTCATATTTTTCATTGGTTGAGGTTCAACATCTCGTTCTAAACATCTTTCATAATATGCAATATATTTTCTTAAACCATATTTTGCGGCAAATTTTCTATAACGATCTCTCCATGACATAATTGAATGTCTTGGATTTAATTTATATAATTCTTGAAAAACAGATTCTGGAATTTGTGTAACTTCATATTTCCTTTTACTTTCAATAACCATTTCTCCATTTTTATAAGCTAAAATATGCTTACAAAGAGTTAAATCTTCTTCAGCTGTATATTGTGATTTAATTAATGATGGAATTTCTTTTATTTGAACTGGCTCATTTGTTTCAGGATCAATTACAGGTTTACCAGTATCAGGATCAATCTTATAAACATAATCTAATTTTGAGGAAAGAACTTTACGATACCTGTATCTAATAGAATTACCTGTATGTTCAGATAATGGCTTTAATTGTGCAATACTAGCAAAAAATGTATGTGTTGATCTTAAATGTGGATTTCTTCTAACTAAATCTAAAATAAAATCATCTTCAGCTTTTGTAAATTTATTTGATTTCTTTTTCGCTTTAGTTGGATCTACTGGTTTTGAATTTTTCTTCTTATTTGAAGATTTTGAATTTTCCTTTGAATTATTTATTGGTTTTTCATTTTTATTATCAGTTTTATTATTATCATCTTTACTTTTATCTTTTTCTTTAATATCGCTTTCTTTCTCATTATTCTCCACCTGTTCAGTTATTTTAATTTTATTATCATTATTATTAACATTATTTTCATCATTAGTTTTTGCAATGGTAGACTTATCCATTATTGGAAAATCACCAATATTAATCTTAAAACTCTGATTACCCGATTTAATAACACGATATTTGTTTATATCAATTTTCAATTTTTTCAGATAAGTATCATAAATAAAATTATATAAATATTGTTCAATTAAATCTGGTTTAGCTGATTCCTTTGATGGTACAAGTGGTAATACATTTAAACCATTTTCATTTACAATTATACCACCAAGTATTTCTATAATTGTCTTCAATTGTTCATTTTCATTAGTATTAATTGGTAACCAAAATTTCAAATCTTTTAATAAAGTACTTGATTGTAAATCTTTATCATCAGATATTTTTCTCTTTCTAGTAATATCTTGGGTAATTTGATTAACCATATTAACATCAATATCTTCAATTCCATCAACATTAACAATATCTACATCATCAACTTTATCTTTGTTTGTATTATCACTATTTTGATTTGAATTGTCAATCATATTATCAATATTATGCAAATCATTGACATTTTCATTCTCATTATTATTATTGTTATTATTATCATTATTATTGTTATTATTATTATTATTATTATTGTTATTATTATTATTATTATTATTATCATCTTCATCATTAACTGTATGTGCAGCTTGAGCAAATGAAACTGCAGCTGCAGCTTCTGCTGCATCAACTGCTGATTTAGCAATATTATTAATATCCAAATTCTCTAAATTTCTTAATTCATCATCGATATTTGTAGAATCTAAAATATTATTAACATTTGAATCAGTTAGATTATTATTATCTTTATTCTTGTTGTTATCATCATCATCATTATCATCATTAGTTTTGATATTATTATTATTATTATTATCAATATTATTATTATCAATATTATTATTAATAATTTTATTTTTATTAGTATCGTTATCATCATCAATTGAATCATCATTTTGATGATTTTCAAAAGTTTTATTTATTTCATTTTGTAAATGATTTTGTAATTGTGATTGAATTTGATTTTGTAATTGAGTTTCTATATGATTTGAACTTTGTAATGTATTTGATAAATCAAAAGTTTCATTATTATTCTCATCAATATTTTTATTTGATAATTCATTTCCATTAGTCATATCATCATTAATAGCTGAGTCTATATTATTATTATTATTATTATTATTATTATTGTTATTATCTGATGAGCTAAAATATGAACTAGGTTCACGTTGCGATTTGTCTCTACCAATCATGATGCAAAAATAAGGGACTGCTTTAAAGTGAAAATTTAAGTTTATGATATTTCAAAAGATAAACAAAAAACAAAGATAATCAATAATAGAAACTGTGTTATATATATATATAATATAAGTGTTGGTGGTGTTGTGATGTTTTGTCAACATACATGTGTGCACCACCAACAAAATTGTTTTCCTCAAGAAAAAAGAAAAAATTGTGAAAATTGTGAAAATTGAGCGCTGTTTTTTTTCTTTTTTTTTTTTTCTTTTTTTCCTCCACTTCTCAAACACAACAAAAACAATGACGTGGCTCTGGTGAAAGGCAACCCAGTTATAGTAGTATATATTAAGAGTTATATACTAGCATCATAGAAACATTACGTAATCAGAAATGGAGTTCTCTTACAAATTTTCAGCGAGTTCTTTTTCTCAGCGTTGGATTTTCCGCACACAAAAAAAAAATAAGTTCTATGACCAAATTTTAGGTTTTTATTATATTGCTTTTCAAATTTCCCTTTCTGGAATCATCGTATGTTGTTGCTGCATTCATCACTTTCTGATTGATTTCTCGAAAAAAATGTAAGATTCTCGAATAAATGCAGATAACGATAATTGTTAAATAATATAATTACAAAGTAAATATAATATCAATTATAAAAAACTCAAAAAATGATAACAATATCAAAGATAAAATGCTATTAAAAATATTTAATATTATCAATCATCTTATACGAACAGGAATGTTTGGTTAAATGTTTGGTTAAATGTAAAATTATTTAGCCAAATATCATAATATTAATACCTAATAATATTAATTATACTTAAAGAATTTATATTATTTGAATTCAAGACTTTTTCATTTTTATCTTTAAATCACTATAACCTTATGAAATATCATCCCAATACATATTTCCATGTATATTAAAAGTTTTATACTTTGATGTTGTTTTCAATTATCAGAAAAGCAAGATTTGTCACCCCTTTTCTTAAATCTAACCAAATATATTAATTAACTAGAATGAACTTATTATTTTTATTCTTTTATTGAAGTAACTTTCATAAAGTTGCATTGAATAATATAAATAAGATAAACTACCCAGTTTTCAAAATTGTAAAATTCCTTTCATATACTATAAAAATTTATTTATTTACTTTCATTTATTTTGCAATTTAAATGGACTGTCCTAATAAACAATTGAATCCATTAATTTTAATTAGTTATTTAATAAATCAAAATATTCTCAAATATCTGTTTCTTTAATTGATTATTTCAAAGGAAATACTAATAATAATAGGAAGTGAATTAAGAAAAACATCAATGAATAAATAATTGCAAAAGAAAATCTGATGGGATCTTTGAATTCACCCCAACGGAACCACCGAATGCTTTGCTTTAATCAATTTTTATGTATTTCTATGTAAAACATTATTTCAAATTTTAACGTAAACCATTTACAGTTATACAATAACAAAAAAAAAATGGCTGCTACCCAAAATTGATTTGCTACTTACTTATATTTACAAATGTTTTGTTCAACAATTTTTCTACAATATTAACTATCCTTTCAATAAAATCAACACAAATAATAAAATACTGTTAATATATATAATATAAATAGTTGATGTTAATAAATATAATAATTTTTCATTCAAATAATTCTTTTAAACTTTTGATATAAAGAACTTTGACCCTGGTGGGGTTTTTGAATCAAAAAGAAACTCGAAGGGAATTTGGATCTGATTGTAAAAATGCTAAAATTTCCAATCTAGATAAACCCTTCAAAAATATATTTTAGTGTTAAAAATTAAAAATGTTTTCAAACTAATATAATAGATATAATAGAAAATGAATTAAATTGACCTCAAAATTGTATGTCAATAAAATTTTATGCCACAAATAACTATTTCAAGTTAAGATTTACAAGCTTTTCAAAATAATTCCTTGTATAAATAATTTAGATATTAATATCTTCTTTGCTTCACAATAATATTTCAAACTGACAATTTGTTTGCAAAAGAGAAAACATATAATTAAAGATAGTTTAAGAGAAATACTAAAATGTATAATAATTTATGATATAAAGTATATAAATATAATTTATTTGTTAAGTAGGAAAATTGCATCGCATAGTGCATAATTTTCAACTGTGAAAGGAAATATATGAAGGAGCTACAATAACTTCATGGGGATGCCCAAAAAATACAAACTTACAGGCGGAACAATTAATAATTTACCCTTTTAACACCAAGAAATGTAAAATTTAGTAATATATATGAAATAATAAATAATATAATTTAAAGAATCAAATCAACCAAACGGCGTTTCTGATGTACGTGATTCTTCCTTTTGAATAACTATTTGTCTTGATAATAATCCCCTTAACTCTTTACTAATCTTAATTTGTTGTGGTTCTTCATTCCCACTACTTGTATTGTCATTTTTAACACCATTATTAGCATTAGATAAATGAAATCCAACACCACTGTTGCTTCTATCTATCAATTCAACCATTTGTTTGAATTTTAAAAATAATAATTCCGATCTTGTTAATAAATCATTTACATCAAGTTTACCACTTAAATCATTAAAGTATTTTAAAATTTCATCAAATCCTTTCAATGTTTGAATTATAATTTTACTATGCTTTTGTAATATAGCCAATGTAAAAAATAATATAAATTGAGAGGAATAATAATCAGTCCATAAGACTTCCCATAAATCCATTGTTTCATAAAAAGTTAATTCTCTTTTGAACCAAACTAGGAGCATTCTAAAGAAAAAGAATAAATTATTTGAATCACATTTCTCCAAATGCATATATAAATCTGGTAAAATAAATTGTACTAATTCAGTTAAAGTTAACATTTGAGTTTTCATACCACTTAAATCTCTAACAAAATTTCTTTCCATTCTATCCATGAATCTACAAAATGCCCAAAAGGTAATTGCTTCATCTTGGAAAACGTAATAAAGTGGTGAAAGCAAATCACTCATACCTTGAACATACCCTAGATTGGGATTAATTTCATTATATGAGAACAATATATCTCTTAAAGTAACCAAATTTGGATTATTAAATAAATTTTTATTATCATCATCATAATCATCATCATCATAATCATCATAATCATTATCATCATTATCATCATTATCATTATCATTATTATTTTCATTTCTAGTATCCAGAATATCAGTTCCAGTTCTATTATTTACCAATTTTTTATTTTCATATAAATTAATATCTCTATCAGTCCTTTTCAAATCTTTATAAATTCTAGCCTTTTGATCCTTCCAAAAAGCATCATGTTTTTGTCTTTCAAGATCAGCCATCCAATTATTTTTATATTCATAATAATTATTTTCTAAAGTTTTTCTTAATTGAATTCTTTCAGCGGTTGATGTATCCCATGGATAAACTCCTAATAAAAATAACCAAACTTCATTTCTAATATTCATTTCTAATCCTGAATGGAAAATTTCAGATAAAACTTCATCAATTGTAAATTGTAAACAACCTTGAGAATCAAAATATGAATTCCATTTTTCTTTATTCATTTTTTCCTTTCTAGCTGCTTTTGAAACTTCATTTGGTGTTAATTCTATAAAACTATCACCAAGTTCAGATCTAATTAATTCTTTATAATAACTATTACCAAAAATCATTTTTCTATTTTTTTCAGCTTCTTCTTGAACTCTTAAAGCCCATTTTGCTAAATAAACATTTGCACTATCAAAATCATCAGTAATTTTTTTAACATCAGCTCTTTCAAGTAATTGTTGAATTGGTTTTGGTAAAATTTTACTTTCAATTGCTTTATTTAAATTTTTTTTAGCAAATTCTGTAATTGATGCTAAACCAGTTAAAACAGTCCATTTAGCAGTATTTAAAGCTTGACCAATTTCTTTATTTAAATCATAATTATTAATATTTTCATCATTTTTTGAATCTAAAATATTTGGTATAAAATTCATTGCATCCTCTTGTGAACAATTGATTAAAAACATACCAGGTTCAAGTGTACTTTCTTTAAGTGTTGCATAATTTTTTAAACAAGTTAAAAATCTATCACCACCCCAATAAAGAGAATTACCACCAATTTGATTATCAGAAAATGGATTAAAATTTTTATTTTTAATTCTTTGTTCACGTTTTGTACCTGGTGATTCATCATCATGAAAAAATAATGCAGGTAAACGATCAGATTCTTGCTTTGGATGTAAAATAATTGAACCTTCCCATAATTTTGTTGTTTTTGGTCTAACTTGAATTGTATATAATTGATTAATTATAACACCAAATGCATATGATGAAATTGATGATGTACGTGGTCTATCAATAAATTTATTTATTTTTGGGAAATTATTTATTTTTGAATTTTTTAAATCAATATTTGAATCTGAAGAATAAAAATCAAATTTTTCACCATCAAGTCCGTATAAATCAAAATAATCTAATGATTCTTTATCTTCAATTGATAAATCTGTTTCTGGAATAAATGCAATTATTGATTCATCATTTTTAGAATCTGGAAATGGTTTAACTATTGTTAAATATCCAACAATATTATCCTTCTTTGATGATGTTAAATGTAAATAAATTTTAGATTTTGCATATAAAACCTGTCCCTTTCCAGCTGGAAATTTAGTTGGCCATTGTATTTGTGCCATTTTCTTTAATTTATTTTAAATTGATAAAAAATAAATTAATCTGATGAAAATGATCAATTAAGTTATTAAGAAAACTTTTTAAAAAAGAGTGTTTATATTTATATAGATGAATAACAAAAATGGAAATCAAATCAATCCAAGCCTTCAAAGGCGATCGATTGATCACCCTATATATATATATATATACACACACTATATAGTATAATAAAAAAAAAAATGGTACTCAATTATTATAACAGATGAGTTTAGTATGCAGCACCAATTCAGAAAGAAGCGAACAACGGAGAAGGGAATAAGTTGGTTATTAAAGCGTAAGGAAGGCATAGGGCAGATAATAAATAATAATAATATATGAAAAAATTTAATGTGGCGTTTGATTTTAAAGGGGGCTCATTCATCTTTTTCTTTTTCTTTTTCTTTTCTTTTCTTTTTCTTTTGACTGATCGATCAATTGACATTTTTTTTTGATATTTTTGATACTTCTTGGTCATTTTATAAAAAGCTATATATATTTAAAAACTTCTTATAATTATCATTATTATCATATTATACAAAGAAAAAGAAGTCTTTTCACCAAGAATATTATCTAATAATCTTTGGATCAAGTTTTGTTTCATTTAGTAGTCTATCATTCTCTCTTTCTCCTTTTTTTTCTTCTTCTCACTTAATTAAAATTTTTTAACATTTAATTTAATACCACCGTATGATACTATTATATATTGTCACTTTCCATTTCTGAATCAAATATTTTGAAACATGTGCTTGTTTTTTTATCTATAAATTCATCATTTCTCTCTGTGTAAAATGAAGGATTTCTACCTCTAACAGAAATACCATTTGTTTTCAACCAAATTATCATTTTATTTAATGATGATTTCCTATCATTAATCTCATTATTATTATTAAATGATCCTTTTAAATCAAATGATAAATAAAAATTCATATAATAATAATCTTTGGCTATAAATTTACCATTATTTGGAGTAGCTTTCTTAAATTGAAATCTTCTCATTTTAATATTTTTCCTACCTTTAAAAATACCTAAATTTAATTCAGGTTCATTCATTTCAATTAATTTTGAATTATCATTTTTATTATTCTTAATTGAATGATAAGTTAATTCAATAGGTAAATCTGAAAAATTAGATGTACAATTTAAATTTAATTTAATATTTTCAATTTCATAAAATAATCCATTTATTTCAACAAATGCTGGTTCATCACTTAGATAAACTGACATTAATATACTACTAAAATTTCTTCTATAACATGCAATAGGAAAATTATTATTTAAGTTATCATTTTTAAGATATCTTTTATTTGATAAAAATTTACCGTATAATGATGCATTAAATTCAATATAGACAATTTGATTTAATTTATTAAATATTTTGATATTTGAACAATTTTGTTTCACTATAAAATCTAATAAATTTGATTGAGATGATATATCATTATTATTATTATTATTATTATTAAAAACTTTCTTTTTAGTCATGCTTTCATTTATAGGTTTTACCTTTTTAAAATTTTCACTATGTTGTATTGGAATTTCTTGCTTTGTATTACATAATTGTATATTCTGGTGACCATTATTTTCATTATTAAATGAGATTTCTTGATGATTTTGTTGTGAATGTAACTGTGTATTTATGAATTGTTGTTGTTGTTGTTGATGATGATGGGGCCATGCTATTTCTATCCCTTGTTGAAAATATTGTTGTTCTTGATAATGCATTTGAATCCATTGTTGTTGTTGTTGTTGATGTTGATGATGATGAATTTTATTTTGATGTATATTTATCTGTTGCTGTTGTTCAGGTATATTAGTATATTGAATATTATTGCTATTCAACATATTATTATAATAATTTTGCTGTGGTTGATTTTGTATTATATTATAATTTTGTGTATTATACGTCCAATACTTTTGAATATTCATATTTTTTTCAGTGTAGTCAGTGTAGTTACTTTTATTATTATTATTAGTATTATTATTATTATTCCCCAGATTATTTTGGATATTTGATGCATTTATAATTTGCTGATATTGTTGCATATTATTATTATTATTATTATTATTATTATTATTATTATTATTATTATTATATGATGTTTGAACGGGTTGATATATTGGAGTTGTAATAGCTTCAGAGTGAATAAAACTTGTATTTTCATTAGTAAAATCATTTGAATTATTATTATTTCTATTTCTTATATCATCAACTGTTGAATTTGAATTATTTTGTTGTAAATAAACTTTCCTTTTAGATAGATCATGATAATGATAATTTGATAAATTATGATGAGATAAATTATCAACAATATCTGTAAAATTTCGTTGCTTATTTATATGTTGATCATTTTCAATTTTATATTTTTGTAAATCAAGATTTGAAACAAAGAAATCATATTCTTTGTCAGTTGCTTTGTCATTATTTTCTGTCATTTGTTGAATTACAAATTACTAAATATAGAAGCAACAATATTTTAGTTTCTCAGTTGCTTGATATTTATTTCTGTTTTTGTGTTCAAGAGGAAAGCAACAAAACATATACTATTTTTCAAACAGTTATTTAACAATTAATCCAGGAAAGGTTAAATTGGCCCACCAGTGGTTGATTCCTTCGGATCAGCCCCCACACGTTAAATACACTAAAAAATAAAAAATAAAAAATAAAAAATAAAAAATAAAAAATAAAAAATAAAAAATAAAAAATAAAAAATAAAAAATAAAAAATATTTTATACGTGCGTGTCTCTTCCTTCGGCCGTGGATAATTTCTTTTTACCGAAATTGTACTACTTACTGTATATAATAATAATATCGTCATTAAGCGTTCCTGCGCATGTTATGTTATGTTATGTTATGTTATGTTGTATTGAATAATTTTTTAAATTTTTAATTCACATAAATTTATTTACACAAAAGATTAATTATTTGTTTACACATATTTCATTGCTTACATGTAATTATTTTTTATATGCATCATTAATAACTTTTGCAAGATTTTTAATATTTATATTTATATATATATATATATATATCTATCTATATATATATATATATCTATCTATATATATATATATATATTTTGTTAGGTTAGGTTATGGGTATTGTTGATGATGACGAATATTTTCGATTGTTTGGTACATTAAATGAAAATCAGAAAAAAGCTTTAAAAACAACAAATAATTGTGTTTTAGAAATAGTAGCTGGACCAGGTACGGGAAAGACAAAATTATTGATATCTCGTGTTGCATATTTAATCCTTAATTTTAATATACCAACAACTGGAATTATAGTTACAACTTTTACAAAAAGAGCTGCAAATGAAATGAAAGATAGATTAAATTCTTTATTAATTAATTATAATTTAAATTTACAAAATTTACAAATTGGTACTTTCCATTCAATATGTTTTGGTTATTTAAAATATTATGGTAAATTTATTGGTCTTAATAAATTTTCAATAGCTGATAATAAAGATCAAAAAATTTTATTACTTGAAGCAATAAATAATTTATCTTTAAATGATATTAAATCTGATAGATCTTCAATTAAACAAGTTCAAAATTATATATCTGAACAAAAATCTTTAGGTTTTCATCCTGATGATGTAATTATAAATGATACATCTAATAAAATTGAAATTCAATATTTTCAAATTTATTCTAAATATCAAGAATTATTAAAAAGAAATTCAATGATTGATTTTGATGATATTTTAATTTATACTTTTAAATTATTAACAATTAAACCTGAATGTGTCTCTCATGTAAAACATATATTAATTGATGAATTTCAAGATACTAATTCAATTCAATTAAAATTAATTTTTAAATTCTCACAATTTTGTAATGATAATTTAACGATTGTCGGTGATGCAGATCAAAGTATTTATGGTTTTAGAAATGCTACATATAAAAATTTTAAATTACTTGAAAAGTTATCATTAGAGAATAATAGAAATTTTATAAAAATTACATTAAATCAAAATTATAGATCAACAAATTCAATTTTAAAAATTTCAGAATCTTTAATGAGAAATCAAAAAGAGAGAGATAATAAACAATTAATTTCAAATAATTCAAATAATGATCCTGTATATTTAATAAATCATAATTCTTCATCTGATGAATCAATTTTTATTGCAAATAAAATATCAAATATGATTGAAAATAATTATAAACCAAAAGATTTCGCAATTATTGTTAGAGTTTCAAGAACTTTTTTATCATTAGAGAGAGAATTATCAAGAAAAGGAATACCTTATAAAATTGTTAAAGGTCAATCATTTTGGGATTTAAAAGAAATCTCAATGACAATAGATTGTCTTAGAATAATTTCTAATGATGATTGGTTAGCTTATAAAAGAGTCCTTGATTGGTTTGCACCTGGATGTGGATTAAAACTTATTGAAAAATTAGAAAATGATATTTTTAATTCAAATTTATCTGATATACCTTATGGTACTGTATATAAAACATTAACTCAATTCTCAACTGGTATTAAATCAGGTATGTCATCTAAAGCTAAAGCTTCTTTAATTCATCTTTTATCATCAATTGATCAATGTAGGAATAAATTAAATACAAGTGATATCCATAATTTTTTCAATTTTGTATTGGATAAATTTAATATAATTGAAAATTCATTGAAAAAAAAATCAAGTAGTAAAAAAAATGATGATGAATTAAAATATGATATTATTGAAAATTTATCTGAACTTAAAAATCAATTTGAAAAATATAATCCAGAAGAAGATGAATTATTAAGAAAAGCACAAGAGGAAATTTTTTTACAACAAGAACAAACATTATCTAAGGATAATATTAAAGATGAAAAATCAAGTGAAATGATTATGAAAAATGAAATAAATTTTGATGAAGTAAATTCAAATTCAAAAGTAAAGTTTTTATCAAATTATTTGGATCATATATATCTTGCTGAAAGTATAGCCTCTGATGACCAATCAGACCAAGCTGATGAAAATGGCAGAGTTATATTAACCACAATTCATGGTTCTAAAGGTTTAGAATGGCCAGTTGTTTTCCTTCCCTCTTTAATTGAAAACATAATACCATCCAGATTTTCGCTTTTAGAGAAAAATCCTGAAAAGAGAGAATCTTTAATTGATGAAGAAAGACGTTGCTTTTATGTTGCGTTAACTAGAAGTAAAGATATACTTTACTTAAGTACATATAAAGATGATGGAAATTCATATCAACCATCTTTACCATCTTCTTTTATCAATGAAATCCCTTCTGACTGTTATAAAAATTTAAGTAGAACAAATGAGTCAAATATAATACCCTTGAAAAATAATCCATTTAAAAAATTAAGTTCTTTTAATAGGTTGAAAGTTCCAAATCAATATAAATTTCAAAATTTTAGACATATAACTAAAATTCCAATCGAATCCCAATCCAATATGAATAATGTAAATTTACCTACAAAATCCTTAAACTTAGCTAAACAGTTGTCAAAACAACCACAAATTGTTGGAGGAAATGGATTAACTTACAATCCTGTAACAGGAGCGGCTATATCTACAAATGGTCCACCCATCAAAAAAAGGAAGAGATTAGGGATGGGTAGGCCATATAAACAATTAAATCCATCAAAGAAATGAATTCTTAATATTTGTTTTAGTTTTGACTGAATATTAAGACTTATTTTTGTTATTAGATCGATCATAAACCTTTTCTATAAATAAATAAATAATCAATAATAAGTTAATATACATGTAATTTTCAATCATTTCTTAAATTTAATGGCTGTGCGACATGAATCAACAGTGAAAAAAAAAAATTTTATTTTCTTAAAAATTGAAAAATTGAAAAATTTATATCCACAATTTTTTTTATTTTATAGATAAAACTGACTTCTCCATTTCATTCATTTTTTTCTTCAGTATTTGATTTACTTCATATATATCAATAAATAATTGAATAATAATGGCGACGTTAATACCACCACCATCAAAAAAACAAAAGAGAGATGCACAACAAGCACGTGAAGTTGATATTATACCCACTGATTTACCTAATGTTTTAATTAAATTTCAAGCGTCTGATACAGGTGAATCAATTGGTGGATCTATTAGAGTTCCAGGTGCTATTACTGAAAAACAACTTGAAGAATTACTTAATGAATTGAATGGAACATCCGATGACCCAATTCCATATACATTTTCCCTTGAAACTGATAAAGATTTAGTTGATATAAAAAATAATTTATATACTTCAGTTCTTAAACCAGGATTGAAAACAACTGAAGATTTTATGACATTAGTTTATACACCAAGAGCAATTTTTAAAGTTAAACCAGTTACCAGAGCATCAGCTACAATTACAGGTCATGGTTCAACGATATTAGCTGCACAATTTGCTCCAAATACAAGCGATTCATTAGTTACAGGTGCTGGCGATTCCACTGCTAGAATATGGGATTGTAATACACAAACTATTAAAAAAACTTTGAATGGACATAGTAATTGGGTCTTATGTGTACAATGGTCACCTAGAGGAGATGTTATTGCAACTGGTTCAATGGATTCAAGTATTCGTTTATGGGATGCAAAAAATGGTAATTGTTTGGGTACTTTAACAGGACATAATAAATGGATTAGTTATTTATCTTGGGAGCCAATTCATATGGTTGAACTTGGTAAAAAGCCAAGATTAGTTTCATCATCAAAAGATGGTACAATTAAAATTTGGGATACTGGATCAATGCGTTGTTTAATGACAATGTCAGGTCATTCATCTGCAGTCTCTTGTGTAAAATGGGGTGGATTAGGTTTAATTTACTCAGCTTCACATGATAAAACTATCAGAGTTTGGGATGCTAAAGATGGTAAATGTTTACAAGTATTAAAGGCTCATGCACATTGGGTTAATCATTTAGCATTATCAACTGATTATGCATTAAGAGTTGGAGCATTTGATTATAAATCTGAATCTCCAAAGGATGAGAAAGATGAAAAAGAAAGGGCAAAAAAGAATTTCGAAAAAGTTGCTAAAAATAGTGGTAAATTAGTTGAAAGATTAGTAACGGCAAGTGATGATTTCACAATGTTTTTATGGGAACCATCAAAATCTAATAAACCAATATGTAGAATGACAGGCCACCAAAAATTAGTTAATCATGTTTCTTTTTCACCAGATGGTAGATATGTTGCTTCTGCATCATTTGATAATTCAATTAAATTATGGGATGGTAGAGATGGTAAGTTTATTGCAACATTCCGTGGTCATGTTGCACCAGTTTATCAAACCTCATGGTCTTCAGATTGTAGATTATTAGTTAGTTGTTCAAAGGATACGACTTTGAAAGTTTGGGATGTTAAAACTAGAAAATTAATGTCAGACTTACCGGGTCATCTAGATGAAATTTATACAGTTGATTGGAGTGTTGATGGTAAAAGAGTAGCTAGTGGTGGTAAAGATAAATCTGTTCGTATATGGACCCATTAATCATTACTTTGAATGTATTGTTTGTAAGCTATATACACATTATTATTATATATATATACGATGGGAATAATTGCGATAAACTTTTTTTCACAGCGCGTTCCGTAAATCACGTACTATTCATGACTTTTATGTAAATAAAATTAATTTGTTTTTTCCATTTTTCTTGTATAATAGTTACTCTTTGGATGAAAATTAAACTAATTGGAAAATACAAATAATATTCAAAAGTCAATAACGGAAATGACAACGGGAAAGTGCTTTTCAAGACCTAAAATTTCATTAATAGTTGCAGCCTTACTACCAGATTTTGGAATTGGATACAAAGGACAGTTACCGTGGAGTCTTAAACAGGAGATGAAATATTTTAGAAAACTAACTACCACCACAATTGATCCAGTTAAAAGAAATGCCGTTATAATGGGAAGAAAAACTTATTATTCTATACCACCAAAATTCAGACCTTTAAAAAATAGAGTTAATATTGTCCTTACTAGAAACCCCGATAATTTGAAAGAAGAAATGAAGGATGAGTTACTTGCCAATCAAGATACTTTACACATTTCCAGTTCCTTATCTAACAGTTTAAATAGTTTGAATGATGTTGATCAAATTGAAGAGATATTTATAATAGGTGGTGCTGAAGTTTATAATCAATTAATGGCAGAAAATCACGATTTAATTGACTCGATTTATTTAACAGAAGTTATTAACGATAACAAAATTGAAATGGATGCTTTTTTCAATTTAGATAAAAATATGTGGATAAAATCAGATGATAAGAAATTACGTGATAATTTGAAATTAAAAGGATTACATGAAGAGTTTACGCTTTCTAATAATAAAGAGAATGAATTTGGTTATAATTTTACATTATGGGAAAAGAAAGATTAGAATGTATAATTGAAGTAGTTAATTTATATAAATAATTAGATATGCTTTGAATGATTATAAAGTATAAAATATAAGAAATAACTGTATAAAATTCTAATAAAAATATTATAAGAAAAATATATATATATATACATACATATCTTCATGTCCTATCACGTGCCGAGAAAAAGGGTTAAAAGACCTTTTTGGCTATGTTTTTTAGGAAACCCGCACACCACAGAGAGTCCACAAAAGTAAATAACTGGATTATTTTAACAGTCACGAACTAATTTTTTTTTTTTTTTTTACTATTGCGGCGAGAGAGAGTGTGTGTTTCCTAACTCCCTACTCTCTCTAATTTTCACAGAGGGTGAGAGTCAGTGTTAGACAGGGAAATACGCACTCTCACTGTATGGAAAATATCAACTTATTTTTTGATATTTTATAATATTTATTCTAACCTTCTATATTACTATATTTTAGAAAAAATCTTCAAAAGACAGATACTACAGATAAAACAAAATGGCTGAATCTCACAGATGTAAGTACAATGCATAAGATGAAATAGAATGAATGATTAATTTATGGATTAGTAGATAATTAGAGATATAGAAAATGAAAAGTTTTCTTTAAATTGAACACCAAAAGGTTTTTCAGGGACAGAAGAATAAATCCAGTGATACATCAACATATATAGGAAATAGAAAGCATGAAAATCAATGAAACATAAGATATAGATGATTGAATTACAAAGGCTGAAAATTTATATCAATGAGAAAATATTTTTATAATAAAAATGAAGAGAAATTTCTTTCAAGTCTATCGAAACAATCATGTGCTATATTTATTTCAAAATTAAAGCATCCTTTCTTTAATAAATAAAGAAGATTAGTTTTATAATTAGTCAATATTGCAAAAATAGTCAAATATAATTAAAGTTAAATGAAAGTTTTATCATCCATTATATTTCAATTTATCTATTAATCAAATAACATCCAGGCATTCATTTAATTATTTGTATATCACATGGTGATATTTCAAAAATAAATAGATAAATAAATAAGATACTAACATTTTACTTTTGCTAACTTTTTAATTTTAATTTTTTACTAATATAGTGTACGTCAAAGGTAAGCACGTCTCATACCAAAGATCTAAGAATGTTACAAACCCAAACACTTCTTTAATCAAAATTGAAGGTGTTGCTAACAAAGATGAAGCAAAATTCTACTTAGGTAAAAGAATTGCTTATGTTTACAAAGCTTCAAAAGAAGTTAGAGGTTCAAAAATTAGATGTATCTGGGGTAAGGTTACCAGAGTTCACGGTAACAATGGTTTAGTCAGAGCTCAATTTAAGAACAACTTACCAGCTAAAACTTTCGGTGCTTCCGTTAGAATTATGCTTTACCCATCTAACATTTAAATTATATTACTTCACACAACAAATAATATCTCTTCTATAAATAAATTTATAAGTCTAATGTGATATATAAAAATTATACATCATAGTTAATTTAGCTGTATTTTCTATTTGCATATTGCAAATTGTAGTATTGGATTCTTATCATAGATTATCCATCAAGTTCTGTATTTATTAAATGGTAATGTTGGATTTTTTTTTTTTCAAAAATGTAATGATAAATTAATAAATTTTCAATGGTGATCACGTGTAAAGAGTTAAATTATTATTCATAAAACAGTACACCGCGTCAGTATATTTGGTGTATACATGATTACGTAAACATTAATTAAATTATTGACCCGTATCAAATTTATGACAGATTATAATTATTATACCAGCTTTATATTTTTTATATCATATAATAAATGTGAGGGGAAGATTATATTACTGTATTATAATTATTTTGCTATATAATTAAAATTGGTTTTTTCTCGTTACTATTTTTGCTGTGTGGTAGAGAGCTAGTTGTGAGTTAATATTGTATCAATAAAGATTTGATTTTGTTGTTTTTTAAAACCTTTAGTTTGCTTTCAAATTTTTCTTTTACAATATAAGCAGAGACAGGCTACTCTTATTATATATATTACATAGCCACAATGATTCCTTGGGAGGGTTTAATTCCATATGGTCTTATTTTAAGTGTATGTATAAGTTTATAACTTAACAAAAAAAAAAGGAAAATATATAATGATCAACAATATAAACTAAACATGATATTAAAGGAAAAATCGTTTGAAAATTAAGAAATTGCCAATCTATATTATCTGAATTATTAATTATAAGAAAATGTTCAAAAAAAGCATGATTATAAGAGAATATGAGATTAATCAAATTTTGAGCGGGTATTAGCTAACTTTAAACTTAGATTGTATCTCTGATTAAATTATAATTTTAAAATGAGTTATTTAATTAATGTAATTTTTAATAGAGTTTTTTAAAGAAAGTAGACCACTGAAAATCTTTGAAATTGCTATACATGATTAATTGTTTGATATATTTTTTCTTTTAATAAAATAATAATTTAACTTGACTTGAATATCCAAAATAAAATGAATTAAAGTTAAAATTAAACTTAAAGTGAAATATTTTACTAACATTTATTTTAATCAATTTGTCTTTATTAATTTTTTATAGTTTATTGCACTTGCCGGTGGTGGTATGAATGCTATTGCAATTTCTTCATTAACTCGTAATTCACAAGGTCCAAATCATGAATCTAATTATTCTGTACCAACAGAAGAAAAAGATTGGGTTAGACCAAGAACAAAGACTGATCAATGGGATAAATATTTAGCAGTTCGTGATTTAAGATTAACTGGTAGTTTCAGAGGTCAAAAGGCAGAACCTGAAGCTGAAGAAGCATTTGAAACAAATTCTGTTGTTTTTGCTTCTGATACTTTAAAACCTTGGGTTTTAAGAAAACATATCATTATGAAGAATTCTCCTTCAAAATGGATGAAGAAATACCACTCTGAAAGAGAACAACAATGGGAAGCTGTTAAGGAAAATTACTTAAGAAGTATGCAAAAATAAATCTAAATATTAAATTGTTTTTCTTTCATTTCATATTTATGTTTTTTTAACTTTAGCGGTTTACTATTATGTTTATAAATTAAAAATAAAATGAATAATTGATTCCTAATTAATTTATTTATTTTATTTATTTATTTATTATATATTCATCATTCATTTTTTATTTATTCATTTTGTATATGTCTTTATCGATTATTCATTATTATTATTCTTAATATAAAACTTATATTTTCATAATTTGAATGTTAATAATTTAAAATTAGTTAATATTATTAATTTCTTTGACGATTTTTTTTATTACTGTTAAATTATATTTATAAAAAAGCCTTACAAAAGTTAAACAAAAAAAAAAATAACTAAAATAAATGAAGAAAACGTAAAATGAAGTTTTAAAATAAAATAGATTTTGTAATTAAAAAGAAAAAAAAAAAGAACAATAACAAACAAAGCTAACGAAGAAGTTTTTCAATTTGAAATTTCACAACAATCAAGTAATAAATTTAACATCAAATGAAACAAATAAAGATTAGAAAACAAAGCAACCAAAAAATATATTTTATCTATAAGATAAGTAACTAAAAAGATAACACCAAAATAACTAAGTTAACTAATTAAATACGCATACTACGACGTTTGAAGAAATCCATAACCTTTCTTGCTGTTGATGTTTCCTTTTCAACTTTATTACCTTTATCATTTGTATAAATTCCTGAAACTCTAAGTTCTGATTTAACGTTAGATGGTTCCAATGGTTTCCTCACAGTTTTAGCCTTTGAATTATTACTGCTACTATTACTGTTATTATTATTTGAATGACTTATATTACTTGAGTTAGTTGAAGTTACCCTTCTTTGTTTTTGTACTGTATTCGATACCGTAACAGACTTAAAGGTTGATCTTGAATTATCTTTTGGTGTAGAAATTGGAGTTGTGGTTGGAGTAGATATTGGAGATGGGGAAGATGTTTTTATTGATTTTGTTGGTTTTGAAACATTTGTTAAATTTGTAATTCCTTGTTCAACTGGCAAAGAAGTTTTGGCCGTTGAAACAGATGGTAATGGAGATAATAAATTATCATTTATATCTGAAGTTTTATTGTCATGATCATCAGTTATTATTATTTTCTTCGAATCTTCTGAAATTGAACTAACATTATTAAGTACATAGTTACTTGGAGCTGTTGGACCCGGTATACTTTGATAAAATGTTAGTAAACTAAAACGCTTATATTTAGTCTCTGAAGGACTTTGTGTATTATTAGAACCAGTGGTTAATTGATCCTTTGATTGAACTTTTTCGTTGGTAAGCGTAGACTTATTAATAGTATCAATATTCTCCTTCTCTGATTCATTCATTTCTAATAATGTTACATCATTATTATTATTATTATCATTAATTGTAGTTTCAGCTTTATCTGATATTTTGTTGGAATCTTGAATTGAATTAGAGATTGAAGTTGAACTATTAATATGATTAGAAACAATATTTGATGCTTGACCACTTGTTACCTTAGAAATCATTGATAATGTATCCATTGCATTTGTTAATAAATCCATAGCATATGAATTTCTACGAACTTCTTTCTCTTGTTGTATATTTTTATCATCTAATCTATCAGATTCATTTACTTCTTGGGTTTTATTTAATTTTGAATTATTATCAAAATTATTTTCAACTGGTGATATTTCTTTTAATGAAGTTGAAATTAAAGATTCTGAAGTTGAAGAATATCCACTATTATTACTAATTTTAGGACGTCCACCTGCTCTTAATGATGATTCAGACATATTTGTTTGTGCAATAAATGATAAATCAGTTGTATTAAAAGTATTTGATGAACTATAAGATGGATGATATGAAGTTGGACGTGGTTTTGAAGTTCTTGAAGATGGTAATTTCATTGTAGAATTTGCAGGTTGCTTGAAAACTGGTAATGGTGGTGGTACAATCTTTTGATGTTCAGGACTTTCTTTAATTGTTTCAAAGTTTTTATTATCAGATAATATCGGTACAAATGAAATTGGACGTTGATTATTTCTAATTGGAGTTGTTAAAACATCCGAGCTATTACTATATCTTCTCTTAATTTCTACATCTGCATCAACAACAGCTTGTAATGCAATACTTGCAGTAGAACCAGATCTTGCATGTCTTGTAACAATATTAGATGATTGATTTGAATTATTATTAACATTTGAATTGTTAGTGTTATTGATATTACTATTATTAATATTAATATTATTAATGTTGGTATTATTATTTGAAATCAAAATGTTACTATTATTATTATTATTATTATTATTATTATTATTATTATTATTATTATTATCATTATTATTATTATTATTATTATTATTATTATTATTGATATTATTATTATTACTATTATTAATAATATTTGTATTAGTAGTTGATGGTGCCTTTGTTTGTCTTACAGGTGAAGTAACAGGAGATGCTTCTGCGGATGGAATTGCTGTTGTTCTTGAAGTTTGAGGTTCAGCTGGATTTGAATATAATGAAGCTTGAACATTTTGAGTACTATAAGATCTAACATTTTGTTTATTTAAAATTAAAGAAGCAGAAGTTGGATTTTCCATTAATGACATTCTTCTATTAATTTTATCTTGTTGAGTTAAAATTTTTGAAGATCTATAATTTTTATCCCATTCAATTGGTGAAACAGATAAGAATGGTGTATGAGGTGCTAACCATTGATGAGCTCTAATTTCCTTTAAAGTAATTCTTTTATTTGGATCTGAAACTAAAATTCTTCTTAATAAATCTCTTGGAGTTGGTTGAATATATTCAGGGAATGTTAAAGGAGTATGAGTTATATAATGATATAATCTTGCAATATTACTACCATCAGGATTTTCAGGATCATCATCAAATGGTAAATAACCTGCTAACATTGCATATAAAATAACACCACATGACCAAATATCTACTTTTTTACCTTCATAAGGTTCACTACTAACGACTAATTCAGGTGCAGCATAACAAGGTGAACCACAACTTGTTTTCATTAAATCATTATTTGAATTATTAAATGAATTAACAAATCCAAAATCTGTAATTATAATATTTTTATGTTTATCAAGTAATAAATTTTCTAATTTTAAATCTCTATGAACTATACCTTTTGCATGCATATAATCAACACCTGAAACTAATTGAGCAAATAATCTACAAGCTAGTGATTCTTTTAAATATCTATGATCTAAAATATAATCAAATAATTCACCACCTGAAGCATATTCTAAAACTATACCAATATATTTATCATTTTGTAAAACTTCAACTAATCTAACAATATTTGGATGTCTTAATTTTTTTAATGCAGTTATTTCACGATAAATTTTATTTTCCTTTTCAGAACCAGTTGGAATTGAATCTCTTTTAATTAATTTAATTGCAGCTTGTGATGGTAACTTACCATCTTTCCTCCAACCTAATTTAACTTTACCAAATTCACCCTCACCTAATGTTGAACCAAGTACATAATTACCAAATCTAACTTCTCTTGGAATTCTACGTTTACCCTTTGTATCAATTGATCTTCTATTATCTTTATTTGATGAATATATATTAGTATTATTTGTTGATGGGGTAACCATTTCTTGTTGTCTAGAGTAACTATTATTAGACATTATTGTTTTATATTTATTTAATGATTATTGATTATTAAAATAAATAATAGATAAATGAATGAATTTAATAATTATGTAAACAGTGAAAAGTTGAAAAAAAAATAACAAGAAATGGAGTGATTAAATGAAGAGACTAGAAGAAGAAAATATATTTATTTTCAATCTTTTATTTATTTTTATATTTAATTGTGTTAATTATTAAATTTTGTGATTGATCAATATTATATATATGATGTATAATATATAATAACTAATTAATATATATGTATCAATTAACTTTGTTTGTTTGTTTGTTTGTTTGATTATTTATCCAATCAAATATTAATAATAATGATTGATTGATAAATTTCACAATAAATTGGTTTTAATCTTGAATTGATCAGTTTTTTGATCTTTTTCTTTTTTTTTTTCTTATTTTATTTGATTAATTAACCTTTTAAAGAATAAAGTTAAATAAGATGGTGGGACTTTAAATGAATACAATTAAAGGGTAGAATTTAACCAAAGATAATAATGAAAATATTAAACGAATACCTTTAATATAAAATATATATAAATATATATATATTTATAAACAAACAAACAACAAATAAACAAACCAAAATAGAAAAAAACCGACCCACAGAGTGCTGTCAACAAAAACTGATTTTTAGAGGTCAAAAAAAAAAACAAACAAAAAAAAAACAAACAAAAACAAAAACAACAACAAACAAAAAAAAATTTAATGTAAACAAAGTAAATTCAAAGCGCGCGTTAAAAATTGATTTTCTTCTCTTTTTCTTTTTCCTTGCCTTCTCAAGTGTTTACCTTTTTCCCAAAGAGGTAATGTTGATGGCACAGTTCTTATATAGGTGACACCACTATTCTATACTTTATATTTAGTTTATATTTCAATGTGAAAAGTTTATCTTATATCTTTCTAAGCATTTTTCTAGTTTAAGAACCGTTGATGAATTTGTTAAGTTAATGTCCCTGATTGTATCTAGGACAATATTTTCCATATTTCGAAGTTATTAAGTCGAAAAATTTAAAATCATTGTATTTTTTTTTTTTTTTTACATTTATATGTTTATCCTATTTCGTTAATTTGTTTGTTTTATGTATATGTAGTAATTATTATTATTAACTAATTCACTAATCAACCAATAGATAATTATTAAATTATTGAAGGTGCCCTATAAATCAATAACTATAATATATATATATATATAAATATAAATTTATTTCCTCTTTTTTTTTCCTTATTATTCAAATATTTGAATTTTTAAAAGGATCATTAAATGTTTTTAATAAACGATCAACTTTCAATTGACCTAAACCTTGTATATTAGGTAAATCATCAGCATTAGCTTCGATAATACCTTTCATACTACCAAATTTAATTAATAATGATTTTGCATCACTTTGACTTATACTTTTAATACTTGAAATTGTATCAATAACTCTTTCTAAATATTTACCCTCATTTGCAATCACATCTTCATCTTTTGTTCTATTACCTTGAATAATTCTTTTACTTGCTTCTTTTTCAACAGATTTTAAATTTTGTAAATAATTTGCACATTGTTCATTTGTCCATGCTAAAATTAATGTTAATTTATTAAATAAACATAATTTATCTAATTCCCTAATTGCATCTTGATAATCTTCAATATCAACATATAATAATAAAACTCTTAATGTATCTTCATGATTATATGTAATTTTTTTTAATTTATTATAAATATATTCAGGATGTAATTTATGATATCTTAATGATAAAAATAATGCAATACATTTAGAATTAATTACATAATCAACATCTTTAATTTTACTATTCATTTGATAAAATGTTAAAAATTCTAATAATGGATTACCAGTTTGAGATTTTGAAACTTGAATTTGATTAAATGTTTGAAAATTTGATTTAACCGTTAAATTGGTTTTATTTAAATTATTTCTTTCAAATCTTTCCATTTGATCTAATGGTGTTAATCTTGTATATGTTAATGGTTTCTCTATTATATTATTATCATTTCTATTATCACTCTTATTGACGTTATTATTTAATAATGAAATATCAGGCCTTTGAACTCTTGGAGGTAATTTTTTTTCACTATAATTATTATTACTGCTATTATTATTATTATTATTATTGCTATTTGATTGTAATATAGTTGAAGGTTTTATTCTTTCTGGTAATTTTTGTCTTTTATTAGATAGAATATCTGCATTAAATGAACCCATTGCATCATTTCTCATTTGTTTAACAGCAGCCATAATATCATCATATGATGTAGTATCAATCTTCCCTGTATTTGAACTCTGCTGATGATCATTGTTGATATTTTCTTCATTCATATTATTAACATCTTAATTCTATATACATATATGTAGATCCAATAAACCAAAGCAATAACTTAACACAAATAATTTATCTGTATGTCGTATTGCACTTCCCAAATAAGAAGCACACAATAATATAATTTATTAGTTTAAATCTATATAATAATTAGTTGTCACGACAGAGGGTGTGTCGTGATATGACACATAACAAGATGTAATGATCTAAATTTAAAAATTTTTTATTTTTTTTTTTATTTTTTTTTATTTTTTTTATTTTTCCATTTATTTTTTTGGCTCGCACATTTCAATTATTACATTTCCTGAAACAGTTATATTACGTGCAGGTGAGAGAAAGTAAAAGTGAAGGTGATATCAATTGGTTTGACCTTTTAGTTTTTATCTATTTATCTATATATATATATAAATATTTAAATATATATCTAATATTCTTTATCATATCCATTTCATAACATCTTAGCAACTTTACACAGAACTTACAAATAAAATATACACCAAAAACAATGGATTCTGTACCACCAACATCTACAACCACCGATTTGGTGTTTGAAGATCGTGTTAGAACATTCCAAAATTTTCTTAGTATAAAAATTAATGATATACCAATTTATGAAAGAGAAATTCAAAGAATGCTTAAAAAGGGTAAAAAAAGATTATCAATTAATATTGATGAATTAAGAAATTTCGATTTATTATTCGCAAATGGTATTTTAGATTCACCAGCTGATTATTTACCAGCTGCTTTAAAAGCTTTAAATGAAATGGTTCATGCAATTTATAATCCAGTTGAAACTCCTGGTATTTCATTAGCTGAAGATGATGAATTTTATTTATCATTTACAGGTTCTTTTGGTGCTTATAGTTTATCACCAAGAACAATTAATTCATCTTATTTATCAAAAATGGTATCAATTGAAGGTATTATTACAAAAGCTTCATTAGTACGTCCAAAAATTGTTAAATCTGTTCATTATAATGATGCTAAAAAATTCTTCTTTTCAAGAGAATATAGAGATCAAACAACAAGTTTTGATCCAATTAATACAGTTGTTACGTATCCAACTGAAGATACAGATGGTAATAAACTTGAAACTGAATATGGTTATTGTAAATATAGAGATCATCAAGTTATAACAATTCAAGAATTACCTGAATTAGCACCACCAGGTCAGTTACCAAGATCTTTAGATGTAATATTAGATGATGATTTAGCTGATATTGCAAAACCAGGTGATAGAATTCAAGTTATTGGAGTTTATAGATCTTTAGGTGGTGGTTTAAATGATAATGGTGCTTTTAAAGTAGTTATTTTAGCAAATTCAGTTTACCAATTACATGCTTTATCAACTTCAACAACTGTAACTGAGAATTTAACAGCTCGTGATATTGATAATATTGTTAAACTTTCAAGGAAAAAACAAGTTTTTCAATTATTATCTGAATCTTTAGCACCTTCAATTTACGGTCATACTTATATTAAACAAGCAGTTTTATTAATGCTTTTAGGTGGTACTTCAAAAACTTTAGATAATGGAGCAAGATTAAGAGGTGATATTAATATTTTAATGGTTGGTGATCCATCAACTGCAAAATCTCAAATGTTACGTTTTGTTTTAAATACTGCAGCTTTAGCAATTACAACAACTGGTAGAGGTTCTTCAGGTGTTGGTTTAACAGCAGCTGTTACAACTGATAAAGAAACTGGTGAAAGAAAATTAGAAGCTGGTGCAATGGTTTTAGCAGATCAAGGTATTGTTTGTATTGATGAATTCGATAAAATGAATGATATTGATAGAGTTGCAATTCATGAAGTTATGGAACAACAAACAATTACAATTTCAAAAGCTGGTATTCATACTTCTTTAAATGCAAGATGTGCAGTCTTCGCAGCTGCAAATCCAGTTTATGGTCAATATGATACTTTTAAAACTCCTCAACAAAATATTGCTTTACCAGATTCTTTATTATCAAGATTTGATTTATTATTTATTGTTACTGATGATATCAATGATGAAAGAGATAGAAAAATTAGTGAACATGTTATGAATATGCATAGATTTCTTCCAGCTGGTTATTCAGAAGGTGAACCAATTAAAGAAAAATCGAATATTAGATTGGCAGTTGGTGATTTAGAACTTGATAATGCAAATGGTGATAAAACTTCAAGAGTTTTCCTTAAATATAATCCAAGTTTACACGCTGGTATTACTGTTGTTGATAAATATGGTGTTTCAAGGCCTTTAGTTTTAACAATTCCATTTTTGAAAAAATATATTCAATACGCAAAATCAAAACAACCAATGTTAACAGAAAATGCTAAAAATTTAATTGTTGATATTTATGCTTCATTAAGAAATGATGAAAATACTAAAAATTCAAGAACAACTCCAATAACTGCCAGAACTTTAGAAACTTTAATTCGTTTAGCAACAGCTCACGCTAAAATTAAACTAAGTGCAACAGTTACAGTTAAAGATGTTAAAGTAGCTGAAGAACTTCTGCGATTTTCATTATTCAAAGAAGTTAAAAAGAAATCTTTATCAAATGATAAATCGCCACGTAAAAAGAGAAGAACAGATGAAACTGGTCTTTCATCAGATGAAGAAGATGCCTCGGACAACGAAGTGAAAATTTCACCTTCCTCAACTGGAGTTGAAGGTCATAGAATGTATACTAGATCACAAGGTGTGAGAATCCATGAAGACACACAAGAGCAAGTTGAATCAGTTAGGAGAACACTTGAAAATTTAGAAACATCTCCAAAAGCCCCAAGAACTGTTTTAAATACTCAACTCCAAGAAGCTGCAGACTCTACAATACCGATAACTCATGAAGGTGCCACAGATTCAACAATTCAGGTAACCGAAGCAACTACATTACAACCAGTTACTGTAGCAGAAAATGTTAATTTTGATGGAGAAATATCTGATAATCGTTATCAAATGTTTAAGAAGGCACTTTCTACTCTTCTACGTAATAATAAAAAAGATCAATATAGTATAAATGAATTGATAGATTTAATTAATGAACAGTTACCACAAGAAGATAAATTTAGACCAGCTGAAAGTAAGGCTGCAATTCATTTACTAGAGGTTGACAATATTATTATGACATCTGAAAATTACGTTTATCCAATTTAGTTTATTTAAATTACTTTTTTGATTTCTTTTCTTTCAATCGCTTTACATTTTATTGTTTCTTTCTGATTTTTTATTTTTTTTTATACTAGTATTTTTAGGAAAACTGTGTTTATTAGAGTTAAGTAGCTTTTTAATAAAATCCTACTAAATTTAAATGGAAATTTAATCTATAGTCACGTATATCTTAACAAAAATTTTAAAAACAGGAGATTCGGAGTTTAAACTTCCTTACACCGAAATATTAAATTCTTCGAAGCAATGATGACAAATCTAAATCTCAAATTTTTATCATCAACTAAATCATTAGCTTTTTTCTTCAAATTGATAAGAATAACTTGCATAATTTTTTATTAACCACTGATAGTTGCAGATAAAGAAAAACCATAAACTATGTCTGAAGATAAATCACCAGTCAAAGAACCTGTAAAGCCAAGTGGAATGCCAGAGTTTGGTGCAACAGGAAGAAAAATCGTATATGATGAAAATGGTAAACCTTGCCGTGCATGTAATACATTACTTGACTTCCAAATGATATCACACAAAAAAACTAACAAAAATTCAACTGGAGCAAACAATAATGCTGCTATTGCATCCACAGCAGCAGTAGCTGCTACAGTACCTTCTTCTACCATAACTTCTAATTCAACTCCAAAAGATTGTCCACCTGATGTTGAAGAATTAGGAAAATCAACATGGACTTTACTACATTCTATAGCTGCAACTTATCCAGATAAGCCAAGCAAATCTCAACAAGAAAATTTGACACAATTTATGAATTCATTTTCAAATTTATATCCTTGTTTTCATTGTGCTGAAGATTTCAGAGATTATATAAAAGATAATAAAATTAAAGTTACAAATAGAGACGAATTCGGTAATTGGTTATGTAACGCTCATAATGCTGTCAATGTTAAATTGGGAAAACCAAAATTTGACTGTAATTTATGGAAGGAAAGATGGAAAGATGGCTGGAAAGATGGAAGATGTGATTAAATTGGATTTTAGATTTTCTTTTTAATTGTACATATTTGTATATAGAATATCCATACTTTTTATAGATTTAAACAAAAAGTAGTAAGAGACATACACTCATTACATTAATATGAAATTTTAATTCATTAAATATTTCTTAAACAATAATATACACACATATATAAATCATGATAAACCGCTTAAATCTAATGGAACACTACTACCTCTTCCACTAGGATACAATTTAATTCTACCTTCGAATTTGTGAGGTCTTGGTAGCTCGTTTTGATCCATGAACTTGAATCTAGGACTTTCCATTTTGTGATCTCCATTTCCTGTAGAACCGTTTGACGAAGCTATTCCACCATTAGCTGATCCAGAAATGGTGTATGCTGAAATATCTATTTTTCGTATTTCATTACCAGCAACTTGAGTTTGAACAATTTGATCATTATTTTGAAATCCACCAGGTGATTGTGATTTTAAATGATGCTTAAATACACCACCTCCAAATTTAGATCTAATATTTGTAAATAATGAACTTTCTTCAACAGCACTTAAATAACTTGGACGTGATACTTTCGGAGAGAATGTTGGTGCTGATGTTAAATTCAATGAATTTGTATCTACTGACAATTGAGGCTGTGATTTTGTTGGCGATGTATATTCAGATTGATACTGTGTTGATGATGAAATTGGAGATTTAGATGGTGGACGTGGTGGTGCCGCTTTCTTTTTAAAAGTTGATGTTGTTGTAGTCGCAGATTCCGAGAATATACTGGATGCATCAGATACGTCATTATTATAGCTGCTGTTATATGAATTAGTTGGTGCACTAGGTGGTAGTGGCAGTGCTGAAGATTTTGGTAATGATGGTGGAGCAGATGGTGGAATTGATGGTGCAGATGGTGGAATTGATGGTGCAGATGGTGGAATTGATGGTGCAGATGGTGGAATTGATGGAG
Source organism: Pichia deserticola (assembly GCA_030570135.1). NCBI lineage: Eukaryota > Fungi > Ascomycota > Pichiomycetes > Pichiales > Pichiaceae > Pichia > Pichia deserticola. The sequence goes on along the minus strand of JAJLVB010000011.1, from coordinate 89,590 downwards.
CAGATTGTGGAATTGATGGAGCATTATTAGAATGATTAGATATTGGTAAAGTCATACCAGGCATGGCAAATGCTGGGGGAACATTTTCAGTTGGGTATGATAATGATTCTGGAACTGATGGTGGAACTGAAGAAGGTAATGATGGTGGTGCTGCTGAAGGAATTGATGGAGCTGATGCCGTTGGTAATGCTGGTGCACCAAAAGAAGGTATTTCTGGTGCTGATGGCGGAGTTGGCGCTGTCGAAGATGCTGGTTTCGTCCATGACGATGAGCTTGCTGATGATTTATGTGTTCTTTTCATTATTTCATCCATTAAAGGATTTCCACTAGGTGCAGGTGCATTTGGGATCGATGGGGCAGACGGGGCGGACGGTGCTGATGCTGAGATTGTGTCTTGTTCTTTTGGTGCACTAGTTGGAGCAGATGCCTTTTTAGCAACTGCATTGTCATCAACAACATAAGTATCATTTCTTCTCTGGTTGATTTGGTCTAAGAATGGTAAGCCACCAGCAGCAGGAGCTTTTGATTTAGCTGGCTTTGGTGCATTACCAAAAGATGGTGGTGGAGGAGGACCTGGAGGAGGTGGAGGAGAAGACGAAGAAGAAAAAGAAGATGGTGGGATTGGTGGAGCTGGTGGCATTGATGGAGCTGGTTGCATTGGTGGCATTGGCGGAGCTGGTGGAGCTGGTGGAGGAGCAGAAGTTGGTAGAGACGGTTCTTTTGGTGCATTAAAAGTTGGTATTGAAGGTGCTGCAGATGTTGGTAAAGATGGTGCTTTTGGTGCACCAAATGCTGGCATCGATGAAGCAGGTGGAGCAGGTGGAGCAGGTGGAGCAGGTGGAACTGATGGAGCAGATGGAGCTGAAACTTTTGGTATGGCTGGAGCTGAAGGAGAAAAACCAGGAATTGGAGGTGGTGAAGTTGGAATTGGAGGAGCTCCAAAAGCTGATGAAGAAGATGAAAAATTTCTTTGTGATGGCTTTTTCATTGGAATTTTTGGTTTTGATTTTGTAGAAACTACTGATGCGAAAGAATTTGTTGATTCATTTCTTCTATGATTATTTGCTAAATTATTTAGTCTTTGTTTTGGAACAGATGGATTTGAAGGAGACGTATTTGTACTTGGTGGATGATTTGATGGGATCGGAGGAGCACCTGATGGGATCGGAGGAGCACCACCAAATGAATTTGAACTATTTTTATTGAATGAATTTAAAGATGGTGCAGTTGGAGTTGTTGGTGGTGGCATTGTTGGTATTGAAGGAGCACTCGGTGAAAAATTCATTGAATTTCTTTTAGGTCTAGATGAAGGAACTGAAGGCATTGATGGAGCACTTGGAGCATTTGAATTTGGAGTTGAATGTGATACATGTTTTAATTTTGGCATACCACCTGCAAATATATCTCCAAGTTGGGGCACTGCAGGTGCTCCACTGGAAGAAATATTATTATTATTATTAGTATTATTATTATTAGTATTATTATTATTATTATTATTTGATTTTGGTAAAGCAGGAGCACCACCGAAAGGTGGTAATCCCATTGGAGCTGAATTTGAATTATTAGAACCACCGACTTGTGGTGCTGATCTATCATTTGTAACTGCTTTTTTTAAAGCTTTACCTTTTCTAATATCACCTAATAATGCATTTCTATCAGGAGTGATTTTTGGCATTGCAGGTGCTGAACCCAATGAAGGCGGCATTCCAGGAGGTGGTGGTGGAGGTGGAGGAGCTGCCATATTAATCGAATATTGTTATTTGTTCAGTGATAAAATAGAACAACTGTACAAATTTTGAATGAAAATGATGTAAAAGACAATGAAAAAGATATGGTCTTCTGTTCATTTCAATTGTTAATAAAAATCTAAGATGCTGGCAACAGCAATAATTTACATTGAGGTAATTAATATATTATATCACATAATAATATAAACTCGCGGAAAAAAAAACTTCAGAAAAAATATATATATTTCACTCCTTTTTAAAATGAATCGGAGATATAATTTAATTTAATTTAATTTAATTTAGTTTAACTTCTTATAACATTTTAGAAAATAAAAAATAAATAAATGTTAACTAGAAATATAAGAAGAACCTTTTATACTTCAAGAATTATACTAAATAATTTGAAACAAAATGGTATAAAGAATGAGAATTCGAATAAAATAGTATATTTATCACAACTTCCGATTGATTTAAAAAAGGAACAATTAATTGATATATTTAAAAGGTATGGACCAATTAAAGAGATTCATTTACCTATGAATTCAAGTAAAGATCATATTAAAGGCTATGGTAAAATTTTATTTGAAGATGAGAAAAATGCACGTAGAGCTTCAATTCAAATGCAAGGTTATGTAATCAATAATATACCAATTAAATTAAGATTAGGATCTGAATATATTAGAAGGAAAGAATTAAATTATGATGTTGCAATATTGAGAAATTTATCATATGATTCAAGTGAAGAAGAAATAATGAAAATTTTAAGACCTTATCAAGCTTTAAGAATAGGATTACCAAGATCTCAAATTAATAATGAATGTTTAGGATATGGATATGTAAGATTTGCATCCCCAGAAGCTGCAAAGAAAGCTGTTAATGAATTAAAAAATTTATTTATACGAGATAGGAAAGTCAAAATTTTTATAGCAGAACCAAAAGATCATCACTATAGATTTATTGTATAAAAGTTACAATAATAAAAAATATATTTAAATTATTTACAAAAGTTTTTTGATTAATTAATAAGTTAAATTTGAAAGGACAAACAAATATATGTTATAAAATATATAGAATAGATATATACAAAATATTAGCATTAAATGATTTTTTCTTTTTAAAAGAAAATATATATATATTTGACAAGTGTTATTATCTATGTTATAAGGTCATTAAATATCATTAATTCCAGTGTAGTAAATCAAATTCAGTAAAAAAAAAGGAGGAATGAGATAATAGTAATAATAATAATAATAATAAAAGAAAAAAATAAAAAATAAATAAAATAAAGACGAATTTATAAAATTTTTATCTTTTTTAATTAATTTATTCATCTTTTGATTTAACAATACCAACTTTAGCAGCTCTTAAAACTCTACCATTTAATTCATAACCAGGTTGTTGAACAAAAAAGACAGTACCAGGTTCTTTTTCAGGATTTGGAGCTTGAAAAGTTGCTTCATGTTTATTTGGATCAAATTCTTCATCCATTGGATTTATCTTTTTCATACCATGTCTTTGTAAAGTTTTTTCGAAAACATCTCTAGTTAATTTAACACCATCATAAAGTTGTTTAATTTCTTCATTTGCTTTAACAGAATCTTCTTTAACAGCTGATAATGCATGACCAAAATTATCAATTGATTCAATTAAATCTTTTGCAAATTTTTGAAGAGCAAAATCTTTTGCCTTTTGAATTTCTCTCTTTGTAGTTTCTTGTAAATTACGGAAATCTGCAATTGATCTAACATAAAGATCTTTCATTTCAACTAATTCTTTTTCTTTTTTTTCTAATTTTGATTTTAAATCTTTAAGATCTTTTTCAATTGGAGATAATTCTTCTTCAACAGCTTCTTTTGCTTCTTTTATAGCTTCTTCTTCTTCTTTTGCAGCTGATGATTCAGCATCTTTCTTTTCTTTATTATAATATAATTTTGAAGTTGAAAATGTTCTGTATGAATTAACATAAGATGGTCTTGCAGCTGCACGAGCTGAAGATCTAAGAACTGAAACGAATTGTCTTTGCATATACATTATTAGTTGGTTATATGTATATATGGTATATATATGATAATAAATAAATAGATTGTGTGAAAGTATTTAGAAAGAGAATATAATGTAATGCTATTAAGATAAAAAATTATTAAATCACAAATTGCTCTCTCCTCACACCAGAGACGTCAACAAAAAAAAACGTCACTCACAAATTTTACAAATTTTACAAATTTCAGCGTTTTTTTAATTCTCACAGTGTGGAAGTTTCTGGAGCGAGTCGGGAGATTGCCATATTATAATATAATATTATAATATTATAATATAATAATAATAGATAATTTTTTTCTTGTAGTTCAAATTCGCCTTTGTAATCTAAAACACTCTTTTATCTTCAACACTATTTTTTTCTTTTCTTTTCTTTTCTTTCTCCTGTTTTGCATCCACTAGCTCTATACATGCACTAATAAACCAGATATCTGGTAATAACAAAACAACCCTTTTATATATAACTGTTATAAAGTTTTTTTTCTGGTTCCCAAAAAAAAAAAAAAAGAAAAAAACTGCTAGTTTAGATCCTTTTACTTTATTTCTTCACTAAAATTATTTATTTAATTGATAGATTTAAGTAATCAATCAATTAGTTAATCAATTAGTTAATTAATTAGTTAATTAGTTAAGTAATTAGTTAGTCAGTCAATTAATTAATTAATTAATTAATTAAATAGTTAATTATTTTTATTCTTTATTATTTGTATTATCTTAAAATCATTTTTAATAAATAGTTTTATGCTTTAAATAATTATTTATAAGTTCATTAGTTCATATAATCATATATATTATTATATTAAATTATAAAACTATTTATAACGAAAAAAAAAAAATATATATATATACATATATTATGTCTTCCGGTTTTAGTAAATCATCTGATGCAACACCAGATCAATTCGAAGATGATTATTATAATTCATTACAATCTTTAACTTTCAATTCAAGACCTATAATTGAATCACACACAAATTTAGCTCAAGAAAATATTAATTTTGCTCCACAAATAGTTTCAGCAATTGAAAAAAGAATTGAAAAAGCAATTCCATCTCAAAAATTATTTACATTATATTTACTTGATTCAATTTCTAAAAATATTGGATTACCTTATACTTCATTATTTTCAAATAATATTTTTAGAATTTTTACAAGAACTTATGGTTTAGTTGATGATCAAACAAGATGTAAAATGATTAAATTATTTAAAACTTGGAAAATTCCAACTGCTTTAACTGGATTACCATTATTTGATACAAATCAATTAAGTAAAATTGAACAATTTTTAATTAAAGTTACAGCATCTTCAAATCCTGGAATTTTATATTCTTTAAATGATTCAAATAATATTAATAATTTAAATTCAAAATCTTTAAATTCAATTCAATTATCAAATAATTTATCTTTAATAAATCAACCAAATTTAATTAAAGAAACTGATGATTTATTAATTTTAGTTAATTCAAGATTAAGTTCAGTTCCAAATGATGAAAAAGGTCAACAAAGATTTAAATTATTAAATCAATTAAAAAGTATTTTAAGTTCAAATTCTTCAATTCCGAAAAATCAACTTAATGAAGTTGCAAAACAATTACAATCAATTAGGGAAGATGAATTATTAAAATTAAATATTTTAAAACAACAACAACAACAACAACAGCAATCTTTATTCTCTGCATCGCAATTACAAAGTCTGTTAAATCTCAGTAATAATAATAATAGTATAAATCAAAACAACAACAACAACAACAACAACAACAACAATAATAATAATTCTACTAATGTTTTATTTAATATGATGAGTTCTGTGATGAATAATTCGAATATTCAACAACAACAACAACAGCTACCGATAAATCAAACTCAGGTAAATAATCCATTAGGTTTAAAAAATATTTCATTTTTAGAAGACATGTTAAAAAAGACAAAAGGACAGCAACAATCAAATTCATTATTATCATCATCATCATTAAATAATAATTCAAATGGTGTTGTTGGATCAACAGTTGATTTTAAATTTATTCGACCTACAAAAAAATCAATTATTGAAGATTTTGAATTAAACCAAACAATGATTAATAATCATAATCCAACTTTAAAAGAAATCTCATTATTATATGAATTTAAACCAATTCAATGTGATAAATGCCCGAAAAGATTTGCTGATTCTGATGATGGTAAAGTACTTAAAATTAAACATGATGAATGGCATTTACGTGTTGAACAAAGATTAAAATTAGGTGGTAGTGGTTTAGGTGGTGTTGTTAATAGATCATGGTATTTAACTGAATTACAATGGATTGAATTCGATGATTATAAAGAAAATGATGAATCAATTAATAATAATTCAAATAATAATTTAAGTAATAATTCAAATAATAATAATAATAATAATAATAATTTAATTAATAATCATAATAATAGTAATAATAATAATACTAATAATCATACCAAACTTACAAAATTTTCAGATGATCATGAATTTAATTCAAATAATGAAACTAAAAATAATGAATTTAGAGATAGGGATGAAAAAATTGATTTAGCTGATGCACCAAATCATATTGTTAGAATACCTGAATCATCATCTAATGAAGTTATTTGTGGTATTTGTAGAGAAAAAATTGTCGGTACATTTGATGAAGATTCAGGTGATTGGATTTGGAAAAATGCCGTTGAACAAAAGGGTAAAGTTTGGCATTGGACTTGTTGGGAAGAGACTAAAAGAATTAGTTTAAGAAGGGATAGATCACCCCAAAGATAATCATTTAGCTTTCTCCTAAAATATAATTTCAAAAATTTTCAAAAATGTATTAATTAACTTATAACTGTATAATTTTTATATAAATAAACTATGTTTTTTTTTTTAAAAAAAAAAGAATAATTGTATCAGAATAATAAGGAATTTATTAGGTAACTTTTATTAAACAAATTAACTAATAAACAAATATAATAAATATATAGTTATATATAATATAATAAATAATATTTTTAAATTTTTTTTTTCTATTTGATTTATAATGATTTGATTTAATATTTCAATTTTTATTGGTTTGCTTCCCTAATTGACAATTACTGACAGTAAATGATTAAGCGGATTCTATATAAATGTGGCAATAATTAAATTAAATGAATAACAAACTAAATGAAATTTATTTAATGATGTTCTGGTTTTGGAGCTAAGTAATCTTCATAAACTGAGTATGCAATAAATGCACCTAAACCAATGTAAAATCCTGGGAAAAGACCCTTAACTCTGCTTGATTTTGAGAAGACACCTTGGTATCTCCATGCATCTCTATAATAATCAAAATAAATAATAATAAATGACATTCAACATTCAAATTCAATGTATTTATAATAATTGTTAGTATCTCTCCTTCATCAATATTTGGTACTAAAATCAAATTAGACTAATTTTATTCAAGAATAATATAAAAAAATATAAGACTTACCTCTTTTTCCATGGATCAGTAGTAATAGCCATTGTTGTTATGTGATATTAATTGGTATTATCTACTTATAATAAATAAATAGCTTGAATTAGTATCAGTATCACCAAAAATGTAATAAATAAATCTCTTTGATGTTCTTCTTCTCTTTAGTTGCAACTTTTTCTTTGAGCGGGGAAAATTTGTAGGTGAGCAACTCTAAGGTGTACTGGTGGTAAAATAAAAAAACGTGAGTCGATCGACCGTATTTTTTTTTTATTTTCTATTTTTTACCTTTTCTTTTTTAAAAATTTCATTTTATTTTTAAATCCGTTTGCATTTTTGATAATTTTTCACTTTTTCTAGTAGTTTCTTTCTGGATTTCATCTTATATCTTTATCTAAAAGTTTTTATATTTATTCTTCATTCATCAAAACTATATATTTTACTTTTTCCATTAAAAGTACGCATCAAAAAGAATACTCAAAGTTGAAATGAGTATAGTCGTCGAAGTTGAAAATTATGATGGAAACAATAATGAAATTGTGAATAGAGAAAGTGATTTAAGATCGTCAATATTAAAGGAAATAGGTTCATCATCTTATGTTTGTTTGGTTTGTACAGATTACATAACACCATCTTCAAAAATTTGGTCATGTCATCATTGTTACCGTACTTTTGATTTGGATTGTATCAATGATTGGGCTTTAAGAGGTTCATCAACTCAAGATGACAAATCATGGAGATGCCCATCTTGTAATCATATTCATACAAAAATACCAAAAATTTATACATGTTGGTGTGGTAAATCAATAAATCCCACACTTAACGTTTTGGAACCTCATAGTTGTGGTAATATCTGTGGAAGTCCATTGAAAACATGTTTACATGAATGCTCATTACATTGTCATCCAGGTCCTCATATTGAAAAATGTACAGCTTTAGGTCCTAATTTAAAATGTCATTGTGGTAAAAATTCAAAGCAATTACCATGTATATTAACACCATATGATAAAGGCTGGTCATGTGAAGAAATATGTAATGATATATTACCATGTGGATTACATAAATGTAAATCAAAATGTCATAGTGGATTTTGTGACGATTGTAATGAAAAGATCTCAACTCAATGTTATTGTGGTAAATCAAGTGAGATTATTGATTGTAATGAAAGATTACCTAAAAAATCGGAATTTAATGGCAAAACTTGGATAGGAAATTACCAATGTGATATACCTTGTGATCAATTATTTGATTGTGGTATTCATAAATGTCATTTGAATTGCCATCAAATTACTAAGGACATTCATAAATGTCCAAAAAGTCCTGCAAATTTAATCTATTGTCCTTGTGGAAAAAGTAAGATTAATGATTTATTAGATAAACCAAGAAATTCATGTTTAGATCCAATTCCTACATGTGATTCCATTTGTGGTAAAAGATTACCTTGTGGACATAAATGTTACTGGAAATGTCACGAAGGTGAATGTGCACCTTGTTATAGATCAGTTGATGTTGATTGTAAATGTGGATTTACTCATTTTAGTATTGCATGTGCTTTAAAAGTTCAAGGCTATACACCAACTTGTACTTATAAGTGTAATGCAAAATTTAATTGTAAACGTCATTATTGTACTAAATTATGTTGTGAATATAGACAAATTGCATTTGATCGTTCAAAATTGATAAAGAAACAGTTAAGAAATAATGTTATTACGAACTCAATTGTTGAACAAGTTGAATTTGAAGCTGTTCATACATGTCAAAAAGAATGTAATCAGTTATTATCTTGTGGAAAACATAGATGTAAAGAAACTTGTCATCCAGGAGCTTGCGGATCTTGTCTGGAATCATCATCAGAGGATTTGGTATGTAACTGTGGCCGGACTATTGTTCCTGCTCCAGTTAGGTGTGGAACTGTCTTGCCATTATGTCCATATCAATGTATCCGACTAAAAGATTGTGGTCATAGACCTGAACCACATCATTGCCATGAAGATGATGTACAATGTCCAAAATGCACAGTACTAGTTACAAAGAGATGCCAGTGTGAAAAGCATGCATTAGTTACCAATGTTATGTGTTCCCAAGATCGTGTTAGTTGCTTTAAAATGTGTGGTAAGAAACTAGCTTGTGGTGTACATGAATGTAAAAAAGTATGTCACATACCAGGTGATTGTCAGAAAAAATGTGTTGAAAAATGTTTAAAAATTAGAAAATGTGGACATCCATGTCAACAAATCTGTCACTCTGGTAGACCTTGTAACGAAGAATTACCTTGTCAAGAGCATGTGATTGTCACTTGTAATTGTGGCAGAAGAAAACAATCATTATTATGTTATGGAGTCTCAAATATGATCAAGGAATCCAAAGAGAAAAAGTTAAGTGAAATGGGTATAGATGAAGACTTTCAGAATGTCGATGATTCTTCTTTTGTACCACATATTCCGTGTGACGAAGTTTGTGAAAAAGAGCGTAGAAATAAATTATTGTTTGATGCTTTAGGATTAAATCCAGCCAAGGCAAAGAATACAGAAGTTACATTAAAAATGCGTACCATTGAATCTATTTATTCTCCATTTGTTTTAAATATATATGCTAAACAACCAACTTGGTGCTTAAGCATTGAAGAAATTTTTAGTCAGTTATTAGCGCATACAATAGAGTCCTCATTCAAGTCATTGTCTAATTCAGAAATTAAACAATCCCATCATTTCCGTCCAATGAGACAAATACAAAGAAAATTCATCCATGAATTAGCTGAATCATGGGGTCTATTTGCTGAATCTCATGACCCAGAACCTCAACGTTCTGTTTTCGTGAAACTTTTAAAAAATTCTCAAATTCCAGATATTGGTTTAAAGGAAGCACACAAAATTTATCAACAGTACAAAATCATGGAAAAGAAAAAAGCACAAGAAAAATCAGTCAGAGAGACTGCCCAAACTATACAAAATAGTAATGCTTATTACAATGGTATAATTATTAAAGATGTTTTCTTTGGTGTAACTGTAGAGACTGTTGAAGCGGCACTATATGATCTTTGGACAGATAAGAAATTAGACGAAGATGGAAATGAAGTTTTCAAATATCCATTAATTAAGAATGCTAAGGTTGAATTTATTCGTGAGAATATGTATGTGTTTTATGGTGATGTATGTGCAGAAGGTGAGAAGTTAGAACAAGAAAACGAAATCAAGGAACTATGTTCTCTTTTTAATGATAGAGTTAAAGAGAAGAATATGGCCTTAAAATGTCTGATTGCAAAAGTAGATGTTTCAGAAAATGTAGTTCTAGAGATTAATGAGGGAAACCCAGAAAAAAAGGAAAACGAGGAAAATATTACTGAGGAAGAGAAGGAAAAAGATAATAATTTAGTTAACATTTTAGACGAAAATTTAGATGATTTGAAAATCGAAGCTACTACTGTATCTTCTCATTGGTGGTAATAATTCATATAGAACTAAACTAGATATATAGAAAATTTTTAATTAAAAAAAGTTATAGAGAAAAAATTATTTATATTGTTTCAAGATCCAAGATAAACATTGTTCCACATCTTCTTTGGAATTGAATGTTGATTCTAATAATGTTTGAGTTGTATCAATCTTTGTAACTTTGACATTTATAGATATATGCAGAGTTGTATAACTTGAGTTCAGTTCAATCCATGTTTTCAAATTTCCATGTTTTAATATTAATAAGGAACTTGGTGCCATTTTAGAATAAACTCTTAAGAAAGGATCATTATTATAACATCTTTTTAATTTTTGAAATTGTTGTAATAAATTTGGATCATTAACATACTTTTTTATAATCAACTCGTTCCTGATAAGCTCTTTAGATTTTTCCTCTTCAATACCTGTTCTTTGCAACAAGGAGGATAACATATCTTGAAATTGTTTAATCATATAATGATGTCTAGAGTACATTATTATTGGACGAATTAAAACTCCATGTTTGTTTTTCTGTATACTTGTTTCTTTGCTTAATGCTACAGGTGGTATTTTTAATTTCTGTGTATTTTTATAATTATTGGCACATAATAAAATTCTAAAAAATCTAAGAATCTTGTTTGCATCATCATTTTTAGGTAATTCTGGGGTTTTTGTTGTAGCTTCTTCAGATCCAATATCTACTGCTTCAATATGCAAGGAAAAATCAAATAAATCAACCTTTATGTATGAATCAATTACATTAACGTGAACAGTAATCAAACTGGCTGCTTCTTTCATCAAATGCCAGAATAATTCATTTTCAAAAATGAAAAATCTTGAATTTTTAACTTTTGAAACAAATGATTCATTGGTGCTAACAATTTCCTTTTGAATTGTTCCATAGGAATCTGATTGACCTATTAATTCAGGCGTATCATTTGGATGAGTTGATTTTTTGAATATTTTTACGGAAACAATTTTTTGACCTCCCCATGTTTTCTCTCTTTCATTTTGATTTAATTTCTCAAAAACCAAATGTCCTAAATCACCCTTCTTTAATTCTGCAATTCCATTATCAAAATAATCACTACCTGAATCACCATAACCATATTTAACTGCAAGTACCCTTCTCTGTTTCAAAGAATTACTCTGTTTTGAGATTGCTGAATTCGAAGGAGATACTGGCACCACAACAGATGTGATCAATTCATTTTCTCTTAACACATCTAACACTTCATTCCAATAGGTATTTTCATCTTCTAAATTTTTATTTAATCTTTCAATTGAATTTTTTAACAATTCGCTGGATTTTTTAAGACTTTGAAGTTTTAAACCACGTCCTACAGTCATTGCATCAATACTTTTTTGTTTTTCTTCTTCTTCAGGGTCAGGTATATTTGGAACAATACGATCACATGATAAAGATCCTATTTTAATGCTTTGCTTAAGATGTGGAGAAATTGATGAAGATCCCGCAGCAGGTCTAACAGAAGATAAAAGAAGTGAAACGAAATCTAAAGATAATATGGATGAACCTAGAGCTTCTCGTATACATTTTAACATTTCATCTCTTTTTTTGTAGAATTCTAATTCTTTTTCTTGTATTAATTCAATCTTTTTGGCTGTTTCGTCATTTTGCCCCATGTTATCATTATTATCAATTTTATTATCGATGTCCATTAATTCATCTCCTTCACTTTTAGATTTCTCCTTTTTATCAACAATATTAATAAGCTCTAACAATTTTTCTTCTGATAGTTCATTAAATGGACCATATTCCCTAACAATAGAACGAATTATATTCTCTGTTGGATGCGAATAATCCAAACGTTCTTTTTTCTCTTGTACCTGTTGGCGATAATAAGGATTTGGCAAGTCGGTATGAGCACCTTCAATTAATGATTTATTGAAATGGAGATAGTCAATATGAGGCAAAGGATATATTGTGTCTTTTCCATTTGAAATATGTTCCTCGCTATTTTCACCACCCTCTACAATCATGATAAAAGGAATATCTCAATTAATAACCTCAAGTCTTGTATGTTTTCGAAAGGAATAAAATATATATATATAGTTTAACATTAGTTAATCAGAGTTTCAAATTCATGTTGACGGATTGTTAGTTCAAATTTCTCTTTAATTACTTTAACATGATCCGCGCCTGGATTGTGAAGAAATTCAAAAGAAGATGATAGCAGAGAGACGGTTGTTTGCTTTTCGTCTTTAATTGTGTTATATTTGCAGGTGTTTATTGTAATGTATCTTCATCTATTTTGTTAGAAACAACAAAAAAGAATAAATTCACAACCAAAAAAAAAAAAAAAAGAAATGGATGATACAATCAAAGTAAGAGGGAGTGATGACAGTTCGAGTTATAAGGAACAATCAGTAAATCCTCGTGCATCTTTCGATACAGATTACATCAATGATGATCATATAAATGCTTTCCGAGATGCCCTTAATTATGATGATAAATTTATTCCAAAAGATGAAGCTCTTTCAAGGACGGGTTCAGTAATTTCTTTAAATCAAAAGAGTAGTGGAATAGAAACTATTTCGTCACAATCCGATTGGACTCCAGTCTACAATAAAACCAAGAAAAGACATTCTATTATAAACTATAATAGTAATAATAACAGCAATATAAATTTAAATAGAAAAACAATGAAAAGTCCGTCAAGTGAATCGATGAGTGAAATAAATTTTGATAGTAATGACTCCGACTCATATCATAATTATAATAGTAATATTGATGAAACTTCCTTAACTTTTACAATATTAAGATATCCTTTATTAGCATTTATAATTAGTTGGACTATAATTCTCTCGATATTATATTTTTTAGTTCGTCTATCAATTGCATTTTCTGAAAAAATCTTGTTAGCAAGGGATAAGAAAAGGACAGAACTGGTAAATAAATTAAGAAATTCAAAAAATTATAATGAATATATTGAAAACTCGAAGAATTTAGATAAATATTTGAAATTGGATGAATGGTGTAATGAAGATAGATATAAGTATTACGATTGGAGAAATTTAAGAAGAACCATAAATAATTTAAGAAAACTGAGACATAATAAAAAATATGAAGATTTAATGGTTGTATTACAAACATGTGTTAAATCTAATTTTGCTGGAACTGAAAACCCTGCTATGTATTCACATTGTCATTATGGTACCAAAAAATTAATTGAAAGATATAACGCTGAAGTTGTTAAATGTTTGAATGTTATTATGGAGTCGAAAGAAATAGATATACGAGAAAAGAGAATATTTTTTAAAATTATTAATAAAAATTTTGGTAGAACTTGCTTAGTTTTAAGTGGTGGTGCCTCTTTTTGTTATAACCATTTTGGTGTTTTAAAAGCCTTAATTGAAAACGATTTAATGCCAAAAATTATAAGTGGTACATCAGGTGGTGGTATGATTGCTGCATTAACTGCAACTAGATTTAATGATGAATTATTAGAATTAATTAGCCCTAAACTGGCATGCAAAATAAATGCATTTGGTAATGAACCGATGTGGAAATGGATTAAAAGATGGTGGGATACAGGTGCAAGATTTGATTCTATCGAATGGGCTAAAAAAGCTCAATGGTGGACTACAGGATCTACTACATTTGAAGAATCTTATAAAAGAACAGGTAAAATATTGAATATTTCAACAGTTCCAAGTGATATTCATTCACCTACTATTTTATGTAATTACATTACATCTCCAAATTGTTGTATATGGTCTGCAATGTTAGCATCTGCTGCAGTTCCTGGAATTTTAAATCCTGTAATGTTAATGGAAAAAACAAAAGATGGTGAAGTTAGACCATTTTCATTAGGAAGTAAATGGAAAGATGGATCATTAAGGACTGATGTACCTTTATCAACATTAAATATGTATTTTAACACTAAATTTTCAATTGTTTCACAAGTTAATCCTCATGTTATGCTATGGATTTTTAAAAATAGAGGTGATATTGGTAAACCAATTATTAGATCGAAAGGAAAAACATTTAGAGGTGGATTCATATTAAGTTATTTAGAGAATTTAATTAAATTAGAAATTATCAAATGGTTAAAACTTGTTAAGGAATTTCAATTATTTCCAAATTTACTTGAAAGTGACTGGTCGAATTTATTTTTACAAAATTTCAGTGGTACAATTACATTGTTTCCAAAGATTGTTTTAAGTGATTATATGCATATATTATCTGATCCAACTGAAGAAAGATTAGCTAGAATCATAAAAAATGGAGAAGCAGTTACATATCCCAAATTATTATTTATAAAACATCGTTTAAATATTGAACGAACAATTGAAAAGGGTTTGGAAAATTCTAAAATTGATATTGATTCTACATATTCTGCTCCACCTAATTTGGTTGCCAACATTATTGAAAACGAAGACAAAGGAATTAATTACGAGTTTAATAACAACAAAAATATTGATGATGACGATGACAATGATAAGAAGGCAGATGTTACAATAAAGAAGAAAAGTTTATCAACATTTGATATGGACCCAACAGAAGGTGATTATAAAACAGAAGAACATATTGAATCAACAGATGGAGAAGCTGATGATTATGGAAATAATAAAAATTCTGATATTATTGGTGACACGGGAGATTCTACTAAACCAAAGTTGGGATTTTTGGGCATTAATATGGGATATCAAGCGGATAATGAAAACGGGATCGGAAGCAACAATGGAATTGATAATATAAATACCAGTGAAGAATCTTGTGATGATGAAAATTATGATAGTAATGAAGATTTTTCTGGTAGTGAAAACTATGTTTAATATTCTATAAAGTTATATATATTTGATTTTTAGACTTATATATTTTTATTAGATTGTGCTTTATATTAATTTTTTCATTAAAACAAGCTAGTTTTATTATTTGAAACATTTTAAGTATTCCATCCAAAAACTTTATAATCATACTGTAAGACACCGTAATCATCCCATCCATTGACAATCTCTGAATAAATTAATTTAAGACCCATATTAATCATTAACTGCCAAAGACATTCTCGGACATCCTCAAATCTATCACGTCGACCAACCATAAATACTAATTTAGAATCTTTTGATTTCGAAAGTACACATTCAACGGCATCTTTGACCCAATATGGATGAGATGGAGAATATACCGGATCTGATAGAATTACTATATTATAACCAAAGGGAGTGGAAGTTCTATTTAAGAATTCATTTGGTGATCTCCAATCTAATGATGTTACATGAATTAATGCCGAGTTATCATTTACCTTTTCATCAACTGTGGTCTTTATACAATCTAAATTATTTAGTTCGATATTTTTAGCTAAATTATCAATAATTTCAGGTAAATCAGTTGATATAGTTTTATATCCCAATATTCCTAATACAATTGTAACCAAACCCGTTCCAGCACCTAATTCCAAAATTGAAGTTTTTAAAAGTTTTGGATCATTTGGTAACCAAATTGAAGACTTTGAATTTTCAATTATTTGTTTTGCTAATTCAAGTGATGCACCCCAAGTTATATTACCAATTTTATCCTCTGTTAATGCAGGTTCATATAATAATATACCATTTGATAAACCATTAATTTCAACTAATCTAGTGGTGTCACCTTTAAGAGCGGGAGCTGAATTTGCAGTCATTACATGTGAAGCCAAATTATAAATTGAATCTCTTTCACTTTCAGTATAATTTAGAAATGGATATGCTATAATTTTTGTTAAAAATGCTGTTAATCCGGAAATATCAATTTTTGGTAATTGTGTTAATGTTAAGATGGAATCAATATCATGATTCATAAATGTTGATAACAATTTCAATTGATCAATTGTAACAGATTTGGATTCTAAAATTTGTGTTATTTCATCATTATTTTTCAGTTTTAGTTCTGATGAATTAGAAGCATCTGTATTATTCCCAAAGTTTTTCACCTGATCTGGTTTGAATAAACTCAATATTGTAGTTAATATAGTATATGGTACATTGGAAAAAGTAACAGGCAGATCCAGCACTAGTAATTGTGTTAAATTTTCACTTTCTTTTATTTTATTAAAACTGTTATTTGCAAATTTTTCATTTTCATTTTCATTTTCATTTTCACTTTCAATTTCAGAATTTTTTTCAGATAAATTTACATTTTTTTGAATGGGTATTTCCTCTTTAATATCAATTTCGTTTTCTATATGTGGTTCATTTTGATCTGGTTCAAAAAATGATAGTGGATCAAAATCCATTATTTTATTACAAGCTTTCTCAAAAGTAATTGTTTATGGAGAAAAAATAGACGTCATTGGATTTGTTTAGTTTATAAACCTTAATATAATAAAATTTTCACCACCAATATTTTTATGTTTGGTTATAGAGCCAGCCAGAAGAAATTTTATTAAATATATTTTAATTGCATTCACGTGAAGAAGCAACGCGAAACCCAAAAAATCCATAAACTGCCACAGCCGGAGCAAAAATTTGTAAAACTTGTAAAACTTGTAAAACTTTTTTGAATAAGCAAAGTTGATTATATAGAAATACTTCGATAAGAATAGAATAAAGATCTCTTAATTGTTGACTTTAACTAGAAAATGAGACGTTTGATTGATACGAAAACTTTATCTGCAAAAGAAGTTGCATTTTTAGCTGAACAAGAACCAATATATATTTTACCAAGATATACAATGAATGGAATTGAATTAATCAGTAATGATATGCCTAAATTAAAAGCTTTACAAAGGAGAGAAGTATCTCTTTGGTTAGCTGTATTATTGAAAAAGCAAAATAGATGTAATATAGTTATACCAGATTGGCTTAGTTTACCATATTTAAAAGCTAAACTTAAAGAAGAAGAGATAAGGAAAGAAAGAGTTACAGAATTACCTTGGCATTGGATTCCAACATCAAAAATTTTACTGGATATTTGTCCTGATGATTTTATTGATTCACCACATGAACTAAGGTCACTTATACAAGATTTAAGAGAAATTAGAATGTTAAAATTACGTCAAGGCTTTGCAATGATTGATGATGAATATTTAGAAATGACAGGTTTAAGTTTAATGGAGATAAATGAGGTAAGACCGTTTTTGTTGAAAACAATGGATAGTTTACGTGATTTAAAGAAAGTTTCAATTGAGGAAGAAGAAGAAGAAGAAGAAGAAGAAGGAGAAGAAGCTGGAGAAAATGAACGTGGACAACAAAAAGATGATGATGAAATATTCGACAGAAGCCATATTAATAATACCAGTAATTTAAATGAAAGTTATAATGATGAAATACAACAACAACAACGTAGTAATATATCTGATGATGATATTACAGGAAAACAGTCTGCATTTAATACATCAAGTTTAGGTAACGACAGTACCCTTGTGGAATTCGATAATTCCACTTCAATGGCTCCCCCATATCACACTACCAAGAGACGTAGAGTTGATCATAGAGAGAACAACAGGAACAATAATAAAGACAACAACAATACCAACAACAACAACAACTCAGATGATAACTCAGATGCAGATTCAGATGTTGAATACAGAGACTGAAATTTACAACACCAACAATGTCGTAATAACATATCATACAATTTGGAAAGCAAAAAAAAAAAAAAAAAAAAAAAAAAAAAAAAAAAAAAAAAAAAAAAAAAAAAAAAAAAAATGGCGCTTTTTTTTTTTGTTTTCTTGAAATGGGCAAAGCTTGCTGAATATTATTGAGGTTAAATATTATTCAGTATTTAAAGAAATTTGATGGTTCTTCCATTGACTGTATAAATTGGTTTCAATTTATTATCTCCCGTTTATTTAAAAACACAAAACACAGCAGATAATCACTACCATCATGCTTACAAGAATTGTTGTTCCAGGAATACGTTCATCCACTGCACTTCCAAATGCATCAACAATTAAACAAATTTCACTCACATTTAAAAGATTTGCATCAACAACAGATTTAGTTACAAAGAAAGATCCAGCTGTTGGTATTGGTGCAAAAAGTAGAAAAAGTCAACAAAAACAACGTCCGACTATTAATAAAGTTGGTGTTCCACATGATCCATATATTCCTGTTAGTTATTCAAATTTACCATTAACTTCACCAATTAAAACATTACGTGCACTTTGGAATAGACTTAAACTTTTCTGTTTCAATTGGGTTCAAGTTTATCAATTTAAAAGTGGTATGGGTAAAGGTTATAAACCTCAATTTGTTAAATGGAAAAATACAGCAATTACAGAATTTGTTAAAATTAATAAAGCATTTTCTGAACGTAAAGTTGAAAGTATTCGTAGTGAAGTTTCAGAATTTGTTTATTTCCAATTATGTAAAAGACAAGCTGCATTACCAAAAGCTTTAATTCAATGGGAATTAGTTAAATTTAATTCACCTCCAAAACTTTTATCATTTAATGCATTCCCTCATGAAGATGGTTCAACATTACTATGTCAAATTATCTATAGATTCGATACAAAACAAAAATGGATTATTAAGAAACGTGGTGAAAAAAATTTCACAGAAACTGAAAGGGATATGGTTGAATATTTAGCCTTTAATGTAGATCCTTATACTGATAATGTTGTTTTAGCAGGTTCTGTATTTGAAGCCCCAATTGACAGAAAATTAGAATCAAAAGTTGTCTCATCTCAAAAGAAAGCATTAGAATATATGAATACTAATGGTGATATTTATAGAACTGAACCTTCAGATGAAGAAAAGTTAATTCAATATAATAAGGCTTAATGATTCAATTGAATTATTTAATTACTTGTAAATAACTTTTATTCTATAATACTTTAATTTATTAATTTATTTACTAAAAAAAAAAAAAAAAGAATTGTATACTTCAATTTCCTTGTGACAAATATTTTTTTGATTTTATAGTAAAGAAAAAGTTTATATAGATAAATTAAAAACAAAATAAAAACTAAACAAAAAATTTAATATTTTAACTTATGAAAATGATGAATTTTTATAAAAAAAAAATAAAAAAAAAATAATGTTTCCTCAAAATTCCCAATATATATTTCCTGTGATAATATAGTAGCTATATGTTATAAATTGATCAATTTGTAAAGTTTTTATATTCCATGTTGAGTTGGTGTAAGATTTAAGGTTGGTATATCTCCCATATTCATATTAATAATACTATCCATATCATTTCGGTCTCCTAAATCAAAACTTATATTTTCATTACTAATTAGTGAATCAGTTGTACTATTCCTTACATTTTCTTTATCATAATTATGCAATAAAGCCATCTTTTCGGATTTTAAACTAGTTCGTGATCCAGCTAAATCACTAGAACCCATGCTTTGTTTAGTTAAGATTTTAGATGTATCAGATTCTCTGATTATATTATTTAATAACAATTTGTTTTTATTTTCAATTGGTTTTCCAATTTCAATCTTGGCATTATTCACACCATTGGTGCTATCATTAGTTTCTTTAACTACACTATTATCTATTGATGTTAATATACTTGGTGTACTAATCTCAGAATCAGTACCTTCAATTTTTATATTTGGATTTTTAAAACCAATCTCAGTATACTCTGGAGGTGGGTCTTCACTGTGTATAATTCCATCAATCGTATTATTGATACCAGATACTTTATTCAAAGATAGATTACTAAAATCATTGGCAAGTACCGAATTTAAACTAGTTGAAGGATCTTTAGATCTTGAAAATGCTGCTGATAATAATGATGTTGCGTTAATTGGTGTGGTACCCGGTAATGAAAGATAACCACTATTACTTCTTCTTCTATTAAAAAATAAATCGTTATTATCATAAGCAGGTAAAGAAGACATTGTTGAAGATGGTGAAGAAGCAAGAATATTTGTAAATTGAGCTGATGAATTAATATTAGATTGATTATTATTCATAATATAAGGTGTGGTATCAGACATTAAAGGTGAACATGGCATAAAAATAGCATTTTCCTCACTACTGCTATCACCATAATAATTTGAATCATAATCATTTGAATTTATTTGAGAAATTGAGAATTTAGATGAATTTTTAACTACTTCAAACATACCAATTCTAACTGCATCTTCATATGATGGTAAGTCCAGAGCTTCAGTAACACAAAATGGAGAAATAAAAACAATTGGTGTATCAACAATAACTTCATAATGATGTAATTTTGGATCACCATCTGAATTTTTAATTTTTGGATCTGGTCTACTGATTCTAAATGAAATCTGTAAACGATGTCTAACTTTCAAATTAGCATTACTAACATCTGGTAAAAATGTATGAGAATTAATTAATGATTGATCTTCATGTGTATTATTATTTTTATGTGAATTATTGTTATAAATTGAATTTGAAATTGATAAATTACGTTGACGTCTAACTGGTGATAAGGACATCCCAACATCTTCATCTAAAAATACATCATTTCTATCATTACCATTTGAACCAACGGAAAAAATTGACATCGTATCATTTCCTTTATCAAATAAATCAGAGCCATCATGAAGACCTGTTAAATCTGATGTTCCCGTACATAAATTTTCATAAACTGTTGAAATAAATTTGGAATCATCATTTGCAATAAAATTTAAAGGACATTGAAGTTTAACTGGATTTGTAATAATTACATCATCTGAAGTTTGGTTATTATTATTAGAGTGTGAATGTGAGTAATTATTATGAGATAATGGATTATCTAAAAATCTAGATATTTTCTTTGGACCATGTAAAAACCCAGTTGAACTTTTAAAACTATTACTGCTAATACCACTATTACCACCACTACTAGATGATCGACGATGATTATTAGATGAATTTGATGAAGTTTCTTTAAAACAGCTTGATTTTTCATTATTATAGCAGAAAGTTAATAAGTTATCATTAGCACAACCTTTGATAACTTGAGTTTTCAATGGTGTTGATGCTTTATTAACATTTGAATTAGGATTTGGTTTATCTTTAGTTTTAATTTCTAACATTGTAACAGTTCTATCAGTACTTCTACTTTTAGCCTTCCTTGCCTTATTTAAATTTGAATATTTAGGTGTATATGTAATTTTTTCAACTATATTAATTTTTATTCTTTTCAGCTGTAAATTTTTAACTAATGGAACTAATTTCATTTGCAGTAAAAATGTATTACCACGTAAAAATTTATCATTTGAAGAAACTGATAAATAACTTGGTGGTGATAATTGAGTAAATTTTTTTGGTAATAATAATTCATAATTAAGTGCTTTATTCCAAACTTTATTAACATAAATTGATTTATTCAGTGTTGAAGTTGCATCTGATGGTGGTAATCTAATTGCGGGTAATTTATAATTATAGTTATAAACAATTGGATTGTTATTAGAATTTGAAGAAGAATGTAATGTATTACTAGTATTATTATTATTATTATTATGAGAATCATTTATTGAAGTATAATTAATAGTACTATTTGATCTCGCTCTTGAATGATTATTAGAATTAAAAGGAGAAGTTGAAATATTTTTTGGACTTGAAGAAGTTTCAATTTTTTGATTTGTTGATGAGCTTTTATGAATACCTATTTTTTTAAAAAAAGAAGATTTAGTTGAAGATGAAGGTGAAACAATTGGATTAACTGAAGGTGAAACATTAGAATTTGAATTATAATCAAAATGTTGTTCATCATATTTATAATGATGAGAAGGTGAAGTTGATAAAAATACAGTTTGAGGTGCTTGTAAAGTTGGTACTATAACTGTTGCCTTTTGAATTTGAATTGAAAATTGATGTTCAACATATGCATGTGGTACTTGAATTGATTCAGGAGTATTTAAAGGATAAACAACAGGTAATAAAAATATATAATAACCTGGTAAAAATGAATTATTTGTTAATTGATTTGAAGAATTAATTCCATTTTTTTTAAATAAATTTGATTCAATTAAAGATTCATTTCTTAATAAATTTGATTCATCGATATAAAATTTTGGATTTAAACATTTAAAAGTTTTTATTTCTTGAGTTGGACCAGTTGAATATGTTACATCAGTAAATTGTTTTGAAATATCATTATTTGATGATTCAATTGAAACTGAATCTGATTCTACAGAATAATTTAGAGTATTACTATCCATATTAGTTAAATCAAATGAATCATTATTATTTTGTTTTGATGTTGAAATTTCTTTAAAAGGTATATAACAATCTGGATTTGATAAATCTAAATCCCAATCAATCATTTCTGAAGTTCTAAATCTTTCATCTATTGGTTCTCTTTTTGAATATTCAGGGGGTATTAATTTAGTTGACATATGAGTATGATAATTAACTTTAACAATTTTATTTAAATTACATTTTTTAGTTAATTTAACAATGACGCTAAAAGTATGATTTGTTATATTATGTATTTGATCTTGATTATTAGAAGCATTATTATTATTATTATTATTATTATTTCTCTTTAAATTATTTAAAGTTGAATATTGACTTCTTGGGGAAATTTGTAAATCTGAAGGTTCATATGGTTCATCAGCTTCAACATCTAATATATTACCATCATTATCATCATCTATATTTTCATTATCATTATTATTATTATTATATATATCATCATGATTATCATCATGATCGTCGTCATCATCATTATATTCATCTCTAATATTATTATTTCTTGATCTTTTCTTTTTTTGAGGATTAAAAGGTAAAAATAAGATTTGACCATTACCTGTTATAAAAGTTTCAATTGTTGAATTATTACTTAAACTTGAAGTAATTGGTCTATTATTATTATTATTATTATCATAATTTAATTTTTCTTTTAAATGTCTTGCATTTAATTTAAGTGGATTTATATTTAAGCCTTGTTGTGATAAATAAGAAATAAGTGCCTTATTATAATATTTTAATTTTAATTTTGAATTTAATTTATTATCATCCAAACCTGTTTCACTAACTAAATCATCCATACTTGATAAATGAGAATTTGATAAATCTGGAATTCTATTTAACGATTGTTGTTGTTGTTGTTGTTGTTGTTGTAATGAATTATTTGAAAGAGAAAATGAAGGATTTAATTTCATCATTGTAGATAATGAATTTATAGTTGAATTCATATTTGTAGCATTAGGAACTGATAGGAACTGATTATTTGCATTTTGATATGATGATGTTGTTGATAATGAGGAGTTAGCGGCTCTACTATTATTATTATTATTATTAATACTAGTACTATTGTTGCCACCTGAATTTGTGAAATTATTTGATATTATATCCCTACTCATATTGATGGGTAAATTAAATATACATGAATAATAAATATATTCAAATTTGTTGAATGGTTAATCTTTTAAAATTTTTAATTTAGGAACATAAAAAGAGATTTATTGCAGTAAAATTTAAACAAAACGGCTCTGACATCTAATATAATAAAATAAATATTTTTTTTTTATCCATCCATCCATCCATCCAATCCATCAAAAAGAATCATCACTGCCTCACTGCCTCGTTGCCTCACTGCCTCTTTTCAGTCACTAGCAAATTTCTGAGCAGAAAGTAAAATGCTCAGCGCTCAGCGATAATTTTCAGCATAAAATGCGCAGCAAAAATGAATAAAACAATAAATAAATCGATTAAAAAACTGTGGAGCCTTTAAATTTGATGTGTGAAATTTGATGTGTGAAATTTACCAAAATGTTAAGCTGGAAAGAACAGTTTGAATATTTTATATATACATTTACGTACAATATACCACAATTAAATATAACAGCAAATAAATTGAGCATTATATTGATATATTATTTTTTATCTTACTGTGGGATTTCGTACATTATCATATTATACCAACATCAAATCGTATCGTATATTCTCATACTCACATATCTCAATTTATACATAATTTAATGATATGTCATTTCACCTTGTACAAAATGATGAAAGTTTTGTTAAACATAGAGATTCTGATACAATTCAAAATGATCTAAAACTTGAAATTGAGATGAATCACAATGATAATGATAATCAAAGTCATGAAAATGAAAATTGCCCCCTTAGTTCAAATACCCTTATATTCCCATCATCATCAACTACAACTAAATCTAATTCTAATTCTATTACTACTACTAATTTCTCCTCTCTTTTATCTCCATTAACAGTTAAATCCAATACATTATTAGATTCAACAACAGATTCTACTCTACATCCATTAGTAGAAGATAAATCAAATAAATCTTTTAATTCAAACAAGAAAAATATTACTATACCCAATCCCTTAAATTTACCGAAAAGGTTCAATATTGAAAATTCAAAATCATCAGATCGATTGTTAAATAAAGATATTGAAAATTCTAATAAAGATTCTGAAAATAATTCAAATCAACAAGAAATGTCATCAAACAATCTTCAAAGTCAATTTATTCATTATTATAATCCAATTTTATCACAACAACAGCAAGAAAACACTAATTTACCTATTCAACAGCAAACTAATAATCAATCACGTCCAATTATGTTAATGCCATTATCAGCACCACCATTAACTAATTACAATTTTCAACAACAACAACAACAACAACAACAATCTTTTTACTTAGCACAACCAACACTCTATCAAATAATTTATACAAAGACTAGTAATGGCCAACTTATACCAATAATATCACCTATCAATAATTATCAACCTCAATTTTTTAATAAAAGTATTAATGATCAAAATTTAAAGAATAATTATAATAATACTAATATTAATAATTTAAATTCAAATAATACAAATAATATACCAAATAAAAGACAAAAAACTTCAAATTCATCATCAATTAATGATACAATTAAAATGGCTGAATTATTACAAAGGCAACAAATTTCAAAACAAAAGAAAATTTATCCAAATTTAAATAAAGAATTAAAAGTCCCAAATATATCAGATATATTCGAATCAAATTATAATTATAATTCGAATATAAATTCATTATCAGGAGGTGAAGAAATTTTGGATGATGATTCAGAAATTAAATTTAACAAAAATCAAGAATTAGATCCAAATTCTGATAATGTTAATAATATTTCTCCAACTTCATCTTCAACCTCAAATCAAGATAATTTAGATAATAAATCACTTTTAAATTCTCAACTACAATTTTCAAAAATTCAAAAAAGTCCAAAAAAAGTAATAGGCACTGTAACTTTAGGTTCATTTACTTATAAATATAGCCAAACACTCTCTGGTGATTCAATTAAAGACAGAGAATTATTTGACAGACTTACTGATAATGCATGGAAATCATGTATTTCAAAACAATAAATAGATTTTAATTATATTAATTATATTATATATCTATTACTATTACTTTATTTTCCTTTTAGAGAACACTATGCTTTCATTTTTCCTTACTTTCATGTTTTTTTCTTATTTGTTTTATCCTTTCATATAGTTTAATATATATAAATGTATAAGTTTTTACACCGGCTGAAATTAATTATCAATATCTCATATGTCGTGAATACCTCTCACATTTTAAAACGCTCTCTAATTGGATCTTAATGTAAAAATAAAAAAAAAATAAAAAAAAAATAAAAAAATAAAAAAGATAAAATGATAAAATAAAAAAGGAAAGGCGATTTTCCTTTCTGCACTGCCTTATGATTTCCTAAGTAAATACACTACACATGAATTGTTCAACAATATTTTCATTGAATGTTCGATTTTTATATTTTATGCATTACAATTTCTTTCTTTCTGTTTATCTTCTTTCTAATATCAACATTTGAAAGGAAGACAAAATGAAGTTGTTTTGTCGTTCTTTGAACTATATACGCTATAATGGATCAATAAGTTATAATTCAAATTTATTATTTTCAAGATCAATTTTAACTTCAACTTCAATTTCAAATTCAAATGCAAGGGATAAATCATTAAAATTAAATGATAAGTTAAATAACTCAAGAAATTTTTTACATACAACATCAAAATCAAAAAATAATTATAATGATTCAAATGATGAATTAATAACTAAAATTTTCGATTCTCAAGATTATTGGCTTGATTTTAATGTATCAGATGATAAAAAATCATCAAATTTACCATCAAATTCAATTTTTAATTCATTAAACTTTAGTTCTACTTCAAATAAAAATTCCGTTGGTTTATTTTGTAATCCATATCTGATAAATCCAAAAGGTTTAAAAAAATTTGCTGATGAATCATTAGATCGTGCAAGAGCTTTAACTAATCATATGATTGAAGATCAATCGATTGAAAGTATGAAATCATATATAAAAGAATTAGATAGATTATCTGACATGCTTTGTAGAGTAATTGATTTATGTGAATTTATACGTGCAGCTCATCCAAATTCTTCATTTATTAAAGTTGCAGAACAATGTCATGCAAAATTATTTGAACATATGAATATTTTAAATACTTCAAAACCTCTATTTTTAAAATTACAGAAAGTTTTATATGATGAAAAATTAGGTATTAGAGACTCATTATCAAAAGAAGAAATTGCCGTTGGTGAATTATTATATTCAGATTTTAAAAAATCTGGTATTGATATGGATGATGAAACTGGTGAACAATTTGTTCAATTATCTTCATTTATTGCAACTGTAGGTCAAGAATTTAATAATAATATAACGATTCCAAAATCTAATAATATTAAAATTGCTCCTTCAGAATGGCAAGAATCTGATATTAATCCCGAATATTTAAAATCAGTTTCACGTGGTTTTGACGGAAGTTTAACAATTCCAATTTATGGACATATCCCATTTGAATTATTAAGATCCTGTCCAAATAAAATTATACGTGAAAAAATTTGGGTTGCCCTACATAGTGTTCCTGATAATCAGTTAATTTTATTAACAAATTTGTTACGTTGCCGTGCAATATTAGCAAAATTAATGGGCTGTAATAATTATTCTCAATATGCACTTGAAGATAAAATGGCTCATAATCCTGATAATGTTGTTGGATTTCTAAGAGGTTTAATTAATGATTTACAACCAAAAATTTTAAAAGAATTAAAAATGTTGTATAAATATTTTCCATCAGGCACAGTTAAAGAAAATCCAACTGATGAAGATTTAGTTAATTCAATTAAACCTTGGGATAGAGAATTCTTACTAACAAAGCATATTGTTGCTCAAAAATCTTCACAAACTGAAGATATAACTCATTACTTTTCATTAGGAACTGTTGTAGCTGGTCTTTCAAAATTGTTTCACTCAATTTATGGTATCAGATTAGTTCCTCAAAAGCTAAAACCTGGGGAAGTTTGGTCAGATGATGTTAGAAGATTTGATGCTATTAGTGATAAAGATGGTAAAGTTGGTATAATGTATTTGGATTTATTACATAGATCAGGTAAAACTCCACATCCAGCTCATTTTACTGTTTGTTGTTCAAGAAGATTGGATGATGTTGAATTAGATAAGAATGATCCATTTAATTTATCATTACCGACAACATCAACTGTTGAAACTGTAATTCAAGGCTGTAAAACTTATCAACTACCAGTCATCTCACTTGTTTGTAATTATTATCCATCAAGTAATACATCAGGAATAATTTGCCTTACATTAGAACAAGTTGCAACTTTATTTCATGAAATGGGTCATGCAATGCACAGTATGTTAGGTCGTACTGCATTACATAATGTTTCAGGTACAAGATGTCAAACTGATTTTGTTGAATTACCTTCAATTTTACATGAGACATTTGCTCGTGATGAACGTGTGCTTTCAGCTTTTGGTAAACATTACAAAACTGGTAAACCAGTTCCAACTCAATTGGTTAAAAAACATTTAGAATCAGATAAAATACTGACTGCATGTGAAACTTTTGGTCAAATCAAAATGGCATTATTAGATCAATTATATCATGGAGCAAGTGGATGTAATGTTAATGACGAATCTTTTAACTTGATTGATTTATACCATCAACTTGAATCAAATTTAATGATTTTAGCAGATACAAAATCAAGTTGGCCTGGTAAATTTGGACATTTGTACTCTTATGGTTCATTATATTATTCATATTTATTAGATAGAGCAATAGCTTCCAAAGTTTGGACAGAATTATTTGAAAAAGATCCTCTTTCAAGAGAAGCAGGTGAAAAATTTAAAAATGAAGTTTTGCGTTGGGGTGGTTCTCGTGATCCATGGGTTTGTCTTTCAAAGGTTTTAAATGTTAAAGAATTGGCCAAAGGTGATGTTAAAGCAATGCAATATATTAGTAAAGATAGCGGTCGCTTGTAGTTATATTAAATTTAGATTTTATAGAAACTTTATAAAATGTCTTTATACATATATTATATAAATAGTTTACAATTATAATTATGAAGTACTTTTTAATGAATTTAATAAAATCGATAACATGCAAATTCTTGAATCTATTGCACTAAATCTTAAATCTTTTAATGATAAATTGCAAAATAAATTTTTCTCTATTGATGAAGATCGAATTAAAGCAATCAACTGTGATAATAAAAATGCTGTGACAGAAATAACATATACACCACAATCAGAATTATTTGTTTGTTGCGGTGAATCCCGTACGTTTATAATATCCCAGTCAAGGGTGGATTTCGAATCTTTGGGATCAAATAAAATTTTGGACATATTTTGGACTAATCTTTTTGTTTCAAGTGAATTTGCTTCAAACATAGAATCATAAACAAGTGCTTTTTGAATATATTCCTTTTTATTATTATTTGAATCTAATGATTGCAATTTACAAAACAGAACTAAACTCCAATGTGATCCACCTTCTGAACTTGCAAAATCATCATTATCATTCAAGGGGCAAAATATGAATTGAGATTCTGATATATTAGGTGGTAAAACTTGGCAAGAAATTAAATCTTCAGGATCTGGACTATTAGCAATCAGAAATGTAAAAGTAGGTAATAGTAAACAAATAGGAGAAATAAATATTTCTTTTTCTTCTTGATATCGATAAAATCTAGAATTTTTCAATGAATCTTTCAAAAGTGGAAATAAATAACCATGATAAATAAATGAGAATGCCCAACTTATATTACTATCTGACAACCATTCGTCATCAAGTAAATTTTTCAAGTCACTAAGATATAGTGAAACATCGTCAAGTTGATAAATTTTTGAATTATCAGTGAGTTCATCAATATTTTTACTTGATGCTTTGATACATTCATTTACCAACTCCTTTAAATATTTTTTTTTGATTTAGAACCAATTAGAGAATTATTTTCAGACAAATCTAAATATTGTGAATCTAATTGAATTTTTTTTTGTTTTTTCTCCAATTTGGCATATTTTTTCATTTCTTTTGCTTGTTTTCTTAATTCCTTTCTTTCATCAGGTGTAAGTTTTTTTTTATTTGATTTTGATTTGGATTTTGATTTTAATTTTAATTTTCCCTTTGTATAGTTACTTTCTGTATCTGCTATTTCATTTTCTATTCCTTCCTCTAAATTTGAATTTAAATCTTGACCGTAAATAGTTGTGTGTGAACTTAACTCATCATCTTGTATTACTTCTTCATGATTTGATTTATAACTTAAATTTCTTAATTTAAATCCTAAATCATCTTTCTCAATAAAATTTTTATCTTCTGTATTATTAATTTGTAAATACTCATATTTTGACCAAGAAAAATTTAATGCATCAAAACCATCAGTTTTAAATTCAGTATTTTTTCTCTTTGAATGATTCTTATTTGTAGCTGAAGAATTCAATATATTCAAATGATCTCTAATATCAATTTTATTATCATTATCCTCGGACGAACCAAATAAAAAACCTTTGTAATTATTAAATAAAATATTCATTAGTTATTAATCAAGATGATGATTTAATAATTGTCAAGATCAGTTAGAAAAACAACAATTGTAAAATATCACATTTCAAAATACATTGACAGGCAGACCGGAATTTTATTTCTAACATGAAAAAAAAAAAAAAAAATATATGTTTCCTAAAAGGGAAACTTCTCGCTTTGGTTGGATTCTTTTTTTTTTTTTTTTAGATTCACTTTGGTCTTCTCGTTAAAAAAAAAAATATTAGTTTGATAGTTTATAAAGTAACAAGACAATTAACTGTCTTTTTTTCTTCTTAATCTTAATCTTTATACTTTATACTAACACATTAAGCATATATAAAATATATAATTATGAATGACGATAATAAAGATTACGATTTAGAAGAGCCATTAACATCAACTGCAAGACCATTAAATGATTGTGTTATAACAGTACGTATAATTAAATCATTCCCATATAGAAATGTTAGAAATCATGTTTTCCAACATGTTGATTTAATCAATACAACACCAAAACAATTTTTTGACCAGATTATTCAAACAATTAAAACTGATGGTAGTTTAAGACCATTTAGAAATGTTGATTATGATACATTAAAAATTTACACACATGCACATGCAACTAAGACGATGAACTTAGTTATTAATATGGATCATGATGATGATTGGGTACTTGATTTGAGTGAAGATAGTAATAAAAAGCTTGTTGACTATGGAATTGAGAACGAAACAGAGATTAGTATATTTAAAATGGTAGATTACAAAGAATATAAGGCAAATCCCGTTGACAAATGGACTTAAGGCCGGGGCGTGTCACGTGCAGACGCGCAATTGGAGGAGGTGAAATGATGTTAAATTGTTCACAACGGCGATTAGATCAGCACCACCACTCTATTTTTAAACACCAGCCACATCATAAGGTATGTCGTATAACTTTATATTATACTTGGATAATTATTATTAGTAAAAAAAATATATAGAGAAAAAATTTCACCACAATTTATTATTATACCTGTGGATTGATTATTGATTCCACACAAATTTAATAAACCACATTAATTAAAAGCTGAGAAATTGTTATCAAACTATGGCTTCTGTTTTTTTTTTTTTTTATTTATTTCTGGATTTTTTTTAACAGCTAATCATCTAATTTAATGTTTGTTTATTTTTGGTGATTGATTATTTTACACACAAATTCTTTAAGTTTAAATCTAACCAAATATATTTTTAATTAGTTTGCTGTTATTCCTACTAACTTTTTTTTTTCTTTAAAAAAAAATTTTAATCATGTCGAATTCAGATGACCCAAAAGATCAAGAAAGACTGATGCAATACCTTCAAAGAAGTTGTTTAACTGATTCAAATATATCTGCATCTAGAGCAGGTAGTTTAACCTCTGTTTTATCAAATAATTCAAATCAAAATAATAATAAAAATAATGGTAAAACTATTAATACAGACAATAAAGATATTAATAATAGTTGCGATTCAAATATTAAATTAAATGAAGAATTCATTCCAAGATCTTTATCAGTAGAACCAGAATTACCTCTTTTGCATCCAAATAATAATAATAAATCATCCATAACAGAAACAAGAATTACACAAACGAAACATTTACCAAATACTTACACAGATAATAATAATAATAATAATAATAATAATAATAATAATAATAATAATAATAATAATAATAATAATAATAATAATAATAATAATAATACAGAACTATCAAAATTAATACCCAAAGTTGAAGAATCAAATTTATCATCTAAAACAACTTTTGATTTAGATACTAAATATTGCTATAGACATAATCCAAGAATTAGATGCAATAAAATGGCAGATCAAAAACAATTAACAGAAATTCAAAAAAAATTAGTAACTTTTCCAAGAAAAGATCAACAGACTATAACGAATGTTTGGTCATCTTTTGCAAATTCTTCAAGTCAACAACGTGCTTTAATTTTACAAGGTTTAATTTCCCAATGTTGCTTCCCACAACTTTCAGTTATATCTCATGAAATTTCTTATTTACTTAAAATTGATTTCCTTGAAATGTTACCAAGTGAATTAGCTTTAAAAATTTTATGTTATTTAGATTGTCAAAGTTTATGTAATGCAGCTCAAGTTTCAACAAAATGGAAACAATTAGCTGATGATGATAGAGTTTGGAGATATATGTGTGAACAACATATTGATAGAAAATGTCCACAATGTGGTTGGGGGTTACCATTAATGGCAGTTAAAAAATTACAAGAAAAATCTTTAAAAAAGAGAAGATTTTCTGAAGTTGATGATGAAACTGATAATTCAATATCAACTAATTCATTACCAAAACCATTATGGAA
Source organism: Pichia deserticola (assembly GCA_030570135.1). Taxonomy (NCBI): domain Eukaryota; kingdom Fungi; phylum Ascomycota; class Pichiomycetes; order Pichiales; family Pichiaceae; genus Pichia; species Pichia deserticola. Next base: position 56,869 of record JAJLVB010000011.1, on the reverse strand, counting down.
ATGTGATAAATCATCATCATCAAAGAGATTAATGAGAAGGAAAAGACCTTGGAAAGCAGTTTATTCAGAACGTTATACAGTTGAAAGACATTGGAGAAAAGGTTTTTACTCTTTAAAAAAATTTGAAGGTCATAAAGATGGTGTTTTATGTTGTCAATATGATAATAATAAATTATTAATGACTGGATCTTATGATACAACAATAAAAATTTGGAATACTGATACAGGTGAATTGATTAGAACTTTAACCGGTCATACAATGGGTGTTAAGTCATTAATTTTTGATGATCAAAAATTAATTACTGGTGGTTTAGATTCAACTATTAAAGTTTGGAATTGGAGAACAGGTGAATGTATTTCATCCTATACTGGCCATAGGGAAGGTGTTATAAGTGTTGATTTCCTTGATAAAGTAATTGTAAGTGGTAGTGCAGATAAAACTATTAAAGTTTGGCATGTTGATACAAGAACTTGTTATACTTTAAGAGGTCATTCAGATTGGGTTACATGTGTTAAAATTCATGCTAAAAGTAGAGTATTATTTAGTACAAGTGATGATTCAACAATTAGATTATGGGATCTTGAAACGAATAAATGTATAAATACCTACGGAGGTGTTGAAAATGGTGGACATACAGCTCAAGTTCAGTGTGTCATACCATTTACTTATACAGATGAATTAGTAACTGATACTAATGTTAATGATGAATTAACAAATAAAACTTCTGAAAATTCGAATACAAACTCAAGTAGAGATAATGAAAATGCAATTCTGGATACTGATGATGAAGAAGATGATGGTGGTAGAATTGACTCTAATTTAAATAATGAAGAGAATGATTCAGAATTTGAAAAATTTGTTAAAGTTCGTAAAAATTTACCAACACATTTATTAACTGCATCTTTAGATAATACAATTAAACTTTGGGATGTTAAAACAGGTAAATGTATACGTACACAATTTGGACATATAGAGGGTGTTTGGTCAATTGCAGCTGATACTTTTAGAATTGTCAGTGGAGCTCATGATAAAAGCATTAAAATTTGGGATTTGCAAAATGGTCAATGTATGCATACTTTAGTCAATTCAAGTTCTGTTACGTGTGTAGGTTTGGGCGATTCTAGAATAGTTTGTGGTTTAGAGAATGGTGAAGTCAAAATGTATTGTTTTGATTGTAATGATTAAGAATCGCTTTGATAATCACAAAACAGAGGATTCAATAAATAAAATAAAGAAAAGATATAATAAGAATAATAATAATTGGGGTTATAGTATAGTATCATAATGTCCTTGAGCTAGATTATAAATCATTAAGAGGCATTACTAATAAAAATAACGGGATATTTAAATTGAATTAAGATATATAAATATAAATTAATTAAAATGGTATATAAAATTTATAAAATAAATAAGATTTTAAAGCTTTTTTGTAATTGAAAAAAAAAAATGTAATATGCATAAGGGTATAACAAAAATTGTTCACAAATTCTTTACTGTAAATGAGTAAGAGTCTGAAATATTGTACAATGTAATAATTAAAGAGTAAACAAATGGTATCCATGTAGTAACTTTAAATTGAGCGGAATCATATATTGCAGCTATTAAAACTCCAACAACTGAACCGGCAACAAAACCTTGAAAAGCACCAACTAAAATGTAAATTGAAATTGTAAATAAATGCAATTTGGTATTTCCTGCAAATAAAGAATTAACAAAATAGTGCTGATAAGTAGAAATTGTTGTCTTATATAAATGATTATAATTCATTTCATGTAATTCTATATTATTTTCATCATCGAATTCTGATGGTTTATCTAGTATTGCGGGATGCCTATGTGATCGTATATAATGTGTTATTAAAAATATACAGGCAGAGATAGTATAAGTTCCTGTCATAAATATGATAGTCCAAACAGTTGTGAATTGCCATATATCTTTTGTATAATACAAGAATGAAGAATGGAAATCATCCGAATATTTTCCTAGGGGCCAATATAATGAGGGAAAAGGTGGTCTTTCGTAACCTATTGGAGCTGCAACCATATCTCTTATATCAAGGAAATAGTTTAATTCACCTCCTGGCCAGTTATACTGCAACAAAAAAAGATTAATAAAAAGCAAAGATATAAACAAGATAAAACAACCTAAAGGAGTAGAAAAGTTTAGCAGAATAATCATATCAAAAAAAGAGTTGTGTTAATATAATGCCTCCGTGCACCAAAAAGCCAAAAATATTAAATCATGACCGATTGTAAAGGTGGCAAAATATAACATAATAGATTTCAAACGGAAGAACACATGAAAATTGATTAATATTTTACCACCACTTATTGAAACAAATTATAAAAGTTTGCTCTTCTCTTTCAGAGGTTGAAACAGATATTATATAAATATAAATTAAGCCAACTAAAAATGTCAGAATTTTCTATTACTATCAAAATGACTGGTGATGCAAAACACCAAATGAACGTTACACCCACTATGACAGTTTTACAATTGAAGGAAAAGATTGCATCTGATTTAGACATTGCCGTTGATCGCCAACGTCTTATATTTTCAGGTAAAGTTTTAAAAGATAATGACACATTAGAAACATATAAAATTAAAGAAGGTCATTCAATCCATTTAGTTAAAGGTGCTGCCAAGTCAACTAATACCCAGTCAACTAATCCAAGCTCCGGTATTAATGCAACAAACTCAACATCAACTACATCAGGATCAAATCCATCAACTTCAAATGTCCCAACAAATATTGAAGCAGGTCAAGGATCTTTCAATCCATTGGCTGGTTTAACTGATGCTAGATATGCTGGATATAATATACCAATGCCAACAATGGATCAGTTAGGTTTTGGGGCAGATGGAACTCAATTACCAGCTGATAATCAATTGGAACAAATGATGGAAAACCCATTATTTCAAGAAAGTATGAGATCGATGTTGTCAAACCCGCAAATGTTAGATTACATGATTCAACAATCACCTCAACTTAGAGCAATGGGTCCAGCAGCTAGAGAATTACTTCAAAGTGATTATATAAAGAATATGTTAACAAACCCTCAAGCCATGAGAAGTATGATGGAATTACAAAGAGCTATGGGAGGTGTTGGTGCAGGTAATTCAGCATCAAGTTTTCCAACTCCAGGTAATCCAAACTCTTCAACAAATGATACAACAAATACTTCAGATACTGCAGCACAATCAACAACTGCTGCAAATGCTGCCAATACTCCCAATTCAGCTGCAGCAAATCCATTTGCATCATTATTTAATGCTGGTGCTGGAGCTAATGCTGGTACCAATGCATTTGGTTCTAATGCATTTGGTTCCAACCCATTTTTGAATCCAGCATTTAATCAGAATATGATGAACTTGCTTGGTGGTGCTGGTACAGCAGGTATGGGTGCAAATACGACAGATTCAAGACCACCGGAAGAAGTATACGAGACACAATTACGACAATTAAACGATATGGGATTCTTTGATTTTGATCGTAATGTACGTGCATTAAGACGTAGTGGTGGTTCTGTTGAAGGTGCAATTGAAATGTTATTTAACGGCTCTGTTTGAATATAACATAACTATTTATATTACAAAATACGAATAATCTTTTCTTTTGTATTAATTTTTTAATTTGCTAGATTTAATTTTATTTTTAATTTTTATATAAATTTAATTTACTTTTTGTTTTTTTCTATTTGATCACTAAAATATCAAGTATTAAAACTGATGGGTGTTTGAAACAGATAAAAATAATTAAGATGAGACCAGTATTTTTTTTTTACCTTTGGTAGAGATAAAATCAGAAGTTACACTGTAATACAAAAATAACACTAAAAGGAAAAAAAAATTGTTATTTGGATAAAATATCGTTTAGTCTTAGCTGGTAATTATAATCACAACTTCAAATTTATTAAGGTATAGTTACAATATAATTATCTAGATGTGAGTAATAGGAACAATTTAAAATAAAATTCATCGTGTTTTTATTTTTTTATAATTTTTTATTAATGTTTAACTATATTTGAGAAATATACTAATTCAATATAAATTCTTTAACTAAAAAATAATAACTTAATTTAATTATTTGAAATATTTGTCATAACCAGTTAAAACAAATCTAAATCTAACATCACCTTCAACCATTCTTTCCCAGGCTGTTTTGACATTTGCTTCATTGATATCTAAAGTTTCAATCATTGGTTTAATGTTATGTTCTGAAGCAACTTGTAACATATATTCAATATCTTTTGGTGCACCAATTGCGGAACCACCAACTGAAATTGAGTTAAATAACATTTGGAATGGTTTTAAAGTTAAATTTTCACTAATTGGTGGAGCTGTGATGAAAATCATTCTACCGTAAACAGTTAATAAATCTAAAACATCACTAGTTGAACCTTGAGAAAAGGATGAACCTGTATTTATAATTAAATCTAAAGAATCTGCATATTTTACAGGGAAATCTTTTTCATTTGTTGCAATATAATGATCAGCTCCTAATTTTGTTGCTAATTCTTTCTTTTTATCATTTCTTGAAATAGCTGTAACTTCAGCACCTAAAGCTTTTGCAAATAAAATTGCCATATGGCCGATACCACCAATACCATTAATACCGACTTTAGTACCTTTTTTAACATTTGCAGTAATCATTGGTCTAAATGCAGTAATACCACCACATAATAAAGGTGCAGCATAAATACTTTCTAAATTATCAGGAATTTTAAAAGCAAATTCACTATTAACTCTAACATGTGAAGCATAACCACCTTGGGTTTTGGTACCATCAGGATAAACACCTTGATAAGTACCAACCATTTTTTTACAACCATTTTGATGATTATTTTGACATCTGTTACATTCATGACAAGAATCACATTGAGCACCAACACCAACTCTATCACCAATTTTAAATCTTGCTTCAGGACCAGCTGCAGTAACGAAACCGACAATTTCGTGACCGACAGCTAATGGTGCATAAGGTCTACCCCAATCACCATTAGCTGCATGAATATCAGAACCACAAATACCACAAGCTTCAACTTTAATTTCAACATCATTAGGACGTAATTCGTGTGGTTTATAAGTAAATTCTTTTGGTTCTAACCAATCATCGTAATCGATAACACCAATTGCTCTAATTTCTTTAAGTTCCGACATTTTTTCTAATTATGAATTATTTGTTTAATAATATTATTATATTTTATTTATTTATAGTATAGAAAAGAAAAATTTAAAAAAAAAAATTAAGAAATAGATTTTATATTTAAGAGTAGAAAAGAATTCATATGTGTCAATAGATCAATTGAGGATTATCAAGGTCTTTATAAATAACTTTTTCAACGAAATGCAACAGTTTCAATTACTGCTCGCTTTTTTCCTATATTCGGGCAATCAAGGCATACATCGCACGCTTGATAATCGAGGCCACGGAAAATTCACAAAAAGTTGAGCAATTGATTAATAAGCAAATGACGGAAATTAATTTTATAAAGCCGAAATTTTCTTCAAATCGTAGTCAAATTGTGTAAGTAGTGACGTAAATTTTTCATTTTTGATAAACAGATGGATTATACTTATTATCTCCTCCGGAGGTAAGTTATTGTCAAAACTATTTATGTTCATTTGGCTTTTTGATTTGTAATCTCTTGTCACAGCCCCTAAATTAGAGTTTGAAATATTATTACAGTGATCATCGTTTAACAATAATTTCATGAGAGGATTACCCTTGTCTGGAGTTTTGTTTCCGAATTTTTTCATATTGATTTGTATTATTGATGATAAAATATTATAAAGATTGTTCTCATTTGGTTTAATTATTGAGTTATTATTATTACTGAATTTATTATAATGATTTGAATTATTCTGATTAATGCTTTGAATTTTTAATTTTTCATTTTTTGTCATTTTATTAAAGGTAATTAATATATAGACAGAAAATGCTAAAATCTTACTTTTAACAAAAAAGTCAAAATTTGAAGATAAAATTTTGTTATTTTTTGTACTTTCATAAATTTCACTAATAAAAATTGTTAACTCATAATATTCTGTAAAATTGCATGAATTATTTTCATATCTACAGTTTAAATAATCTTCATCTGTTAATAATTTCTCCATTTCATTCAATTTCATACTGAAAATATTATCTGTATGATTATAATTTGATAAATTATTTTTATCTGATAAAATACAATTTAAAATTGAAATTGTTGGAAAAGTAAACCATGTTAATAAATTATTTCTTAAAGACAAAACAATATATTTATTAATCTTTGTATTTGTACTTAAAGTTCCAATAAATTTAAACATTATCGATATAATTAAATATGATTTAATTTTGCTAATTTCTCTAATTTTTTTAACTTGTTTAAATTCTATACTGTTTAAATTTAAATTATTAAAAATTTCAACTAATTTTTCCTTTTTTAAACAAGTAGTTAACAATAAATTAGTTAAAAACCAACATCTGATAATTTCAATTTTTAATTGAATTAATAAAGAATTTCTAAAAGTTAAAAATTCAAAATTTTCATCTTCATAATTCGTATTGAATTTTTCTAGTTTGTTATATAATAAATTAAATTTTTTTTCAATTAAAACAAAACTTCTGTAATTTGAATAATTTTTAGAATTTAATAAAAATGAAAATTCTCTAATTGTTAAAATTAATTCTTTTGTTAAATTTTCTAATTTATTATTCAAATCAAATATATGAAAATCTTCACAATAATCATAATTAATTAATAAAGGAGTACCTAATCTAATTGATAAAAATACATCAACAAATTGGAAATGATTCCATAATTTCCAAATTGAATCTTGTTTAATAAATAAATTATATAATGAATCAATTTTAATTTTTGTTTCATTATTATTGTTAATTGATGGTTTATGATATTTTAACTCAAACATTACATCCAATTGATCTTTAAAAATTGGATAGATATTTTCACCACTAATTCCAGCAAATGAATTATTATTAAAATATAATAAAGTTCTAGTTGTTAAAATTACTGATAATACACCTAAAATATTTTTACCTTTTTTAAAATTAATATAATTTATTAAAATAATTGAAATTTCATTAAAATTTTTAAATGAATTATCGAATTTAAATTTAAATATAGTATCATTAAGAATTGATTTATCACAAATTTGGAAAACTATTGTTAAAATTGAAAAAATAAATGTAATTTCAAAAATACTTTCATTAAATGAATTATTTTGTAAATTTTTTAAATTTAAAAAATTTAATTTTAATAAGTCAATTATTTCAACTGGTATAAAATTGTTAAAAAAAATTGAATTTAATGTTTTTTTAGAATAATCAATCCTTTCAATAATTGAATTTAAATTTTTTATAAAAAAAAATTTCATATTATTTAAAAGATTATCAATTTCAGTTAAATTAAAATTGTATGAAAAATTAGTTATTATTTTAGAATTCTGTATTTGTTTCTCCCATTTATCAAAACATATATTTAGTAAAGGCTGATATAATTCAGTTGCAATTTTTAAAAAATTATCATTACCCCAAAATGAAGATGGATATATTAATGGGAAAGATATTATATTAAAATTATTTAAATTAACATCACCATTTTTAGTTAAATACCAAACTTTGGTATCTAATAAATGATTTTTTTGAAATATTTCGAAATTATTATATTTATTATTAATAATATTATTCAACTTTGATGTTGGACTGTTATAAATATTTAACAATTTATTTAAAAAAGAAATCATTTCGTATTTTTCATTAGGATTAAGTAAGTTTAGTTTATATGTTAATTTGTTTATATCTATTAAATGATTGTCTTTATTATTATCAATATCATTTCTAATAGTATTAGTGGTATAAGAAGTAGTGGTATTATCAATATCATTATAATCAATATCATTATTATCATTTTCATTATCATTATTTTGATTAATTTTATTATCATTATTTTGATTAATTTTATTATTGTTATCATATACGTTGTTTATATTGTTAATGTAATTTATATTTAATTTACTTTTGATATGTTGATTGTTTGAAGTTTTTAATGGTAATATTTGATTCGATTGTATATGTGATGTAAAATTAGTATTTTTTATGTTATTTTCATTATTGTTAATTGTATTGTCCGATTTATAGTGAATAGTATTTTTTTTTATATTATTTATATTATTTATATTATTTATATTATTTATATTATTTATATTATTATTGAAATGATTATTTTTATTACTTATAGTATAATTAATATTGTTATTTTGAATGTTCCCAATTTGATTATCATGTTTCAATAAATTATTATCAGATCTTAAATTTATTGAAAAAGTATTTAAAATTGGTTTTTTATTTGTATTAATTGTATTTATTGGAATATTAGTTTTAACTGTTGCGATAGCGGTAGAATTAGTATTAGTAGGCGGCGTTGATAATTCTAATTGATTTGAATTTAAATAATCGAAATTATTTGACTGTCGAAGTATTGATTGTTGATGATTTGAGAAATTTGATATTGGATCTAAATAAATACAAGAATCTGCCCTTTTCGATAAAATACATTTTAGACATGGTTGCCTTTTATCACATTTTGTCTTTCTCTTTTTACAATTAGTACAAACTATTGTCGATCTATTCCTTATCTTTTTCTTTTGTGACCCATTATTGTGATTATTTAATTTCTCATACTTTATATCAGGATTTGAATCCTCCATGATTATTGGAGTGGATGTATCTAATAAATAAAAAAGATACAACAAGACTAATAAATAAGTAAATATATAAAAGTAAATAAAATAAAATAAAATAAAATAAAATAAATTAACAGAGCCACCTTTTTTTTTTTTTTTTTTTTGCTCTATTAAGTGAAATGTGAAAATCGATAATTTTCTTCTCTTTTTGTTTTCAACGATAGAAAAATAAAAAAAAGAAATAGAAAAACTTTTGTGGTTACGTCATCAATATTTTATTCGAATTTTATTCGAATTTTGTTTGTTTGTTTATTTGTTGATTTGTTTTTGTGTGTGTGTCTTATTTTAACTTTTCTTTTTCTCTCTTTTCATTTTCACATTCGTTGTTTGTTTACATGATTTGATATCTTTATTTTTATTTTTTCTATCACTGATTTTAGGTTCTTGATTTAGATAGTTTTTCATATTTTTGTTCAAGTTATTTAATATTAGATTACACTATATTATTAGTATTTTTTCTCTTTTTTATATCTTTTAATATTCATTAGATATATATATATATATATATATATATATATACTTTTTTATAAAAAAGAAGAACAATCAAATTCATTCGTTTAATTTTAGTTTAAAATAAAAATTTATTTATTCAATTATTTATTTATTATTTATTTTTTCTTTATTTACCTTTTAATAAATTCATTCACTCATTATAATTAACCAAATTTTTTTAATAGAAATAATCAAAATAATAATACAAATAATAAATAAGTAAAAGAAAAATGAATATTATAAATTTAATAATTACATTATTATTTATTAATTTTATAGATTGTGTTAAAATTGGTATGGAAATACCACCAAATTTAAATTATGATAATGATTTATTAACTAATATAAATTTAATTAATCATGAACTGTATTCAATGGATTTTGATAAAGATCAAAAAAATGTTGAAAAATTAAATTTAAAATTAAATAAAATTTTAGAATCTTATTTAATTAATAATAGTTGTTTAAGATATTATTTAAGTGATTATGTTAAATTTAGTGAAATTGATAAATTTAATAAGAATTTAAATATCGATAATAATAATGATAATAATAATGATAAGAAAATTGATTCAAATGAAGGTTTTATGATTGCATTTAATTTTAAATTTTCAAGTAATGGAGAAATTGATTCAAGAATTCAAAAATTAAATTTAAGTTTGCTTGATAAAAATGTTAATATATTAAGAAGGATTAATAATATAAATCAAGAAACTTTAAAATTATTAATTAATTATCCATTAAATAATAAAAATGAAGAATTTTTTAAAAATCAATATTTTGATTTATGCTTTGAAAATATTAAATATGATAAATCATGGAATTCTAAACCAATTCCAATTAATGCATTTATTGAAATTAATTTTGGAATTAATGAAATTTCAGAGAAATATCATCAATCCACATTATTAATTTATGATGCATCAAAAGAATTAAATAAAATTGATAATGAATTAGATTTAATTGTTAATCAATTATTAAAAAATTTAGAAACATCAGAACCTGAATTAAGAAATAAAAATGAAGATACATTAACAAAATATATGATATACTTTAGTTTAACATTTATAATCTACTTAATTGTAAATTTTGGACAAATATTTTGGTTAATTAAATATTTGAAAAAGCGTGATTTTGTGTGAGTATATATATATATATATATATATATATATATATATATATACATTAGATAATTATATAATAGATTCAGGTAATAATAAATTTTTTAATGCTATTTTATGCTTTAAATAATCGAGTTTTTCATTTTGATTTTTAATAACAATTTTATTCTCTAATATAATATCATTATATAATTTAATATCATTTTTAATTTCATTATTATTATTAAAATCAATTTCTTTATTTAATTTATCAATTTCATTTTTTAAATAATTATTAGTTTTATTAAGTTCAATTAATGATTTATTTAAATTTTTAAAAGTAATTAATAATTCTTCATCACTTAATTCATTAATTGCATTTTTAAAATCAGGTAAACTTATTGCATTTTTTAATTCTGACATTTTTATTAAATTAATTCATATATATAATAGGGGATTTATTAAAAAAAAAAATTTATTTATTTTAGTTGGTAGATTTTATCTTTTTTCTTTTTCTTTTTATCATCCAAACAAAAACAAAACTTTCAAATACAAAGAAAATTAACTTCGCACACTAAATTTTTTAATTTACATATAATATTAAAATGTAAAACTTTTCATGTATAATTACATAAATTTTCAAATAGATGAAGGCATTAATTAGAAAAAAAAAAAAAAAATAAATAGATAAATAAATAAATAAATAAAAAAAGAGAAATAAGCAATTAATAATCAATAGAACTAAAGAGAAATAATCAGAAATTAAAATGCCGTGCTAATTATATCAACTTGCTTACTACCCTAATTGGGGAATGGATAAAACAAACTTAATGAGTTGGATTAATTTATTTATTTAGTGATTTATTTTTACAATTTTTTTGTTTTATTATATTAAACGAAATTTTCATATTGAGAAAATCCAACTAATAAATAAATAAATAAATAAATAAATAAATAAATATAAACTTAAAATGCATAGAAAACTGTAAAGAAAAAAAAAAAAAAGATTTGTAATTAATTTTTATTAAACTTAATTTAAAGCGTAAAAATATTTATATTAATTTCTCCATAAATTATTTATATTATATATAATAAAAGCAAATTGTGTGATGATTACGTCATTTTGCTGGAAAAATTGTAAAGATAATTTAATTATAATATTGTATTGTAAAAGTAAAGTATGGCAATGGCGCGGCAAAGCATATTATATATTATGCTATCTATTTATGTTATTAATGGCTATAGAGCATGGCTCTATTACATGGTGTGGCGTAGAAGTTGCGCGTAAGACATAATATAATAACAAAGTCTAATAGAGATCAATTGGCCAGACAATTCAAATATTAATAACAAAATGACGATAAGTACCCGCATTCGATTGTGCTGACAGGGTTGCGGAGTAACAATAACAATTATATTTTTTATTATTTACGAGATTACAACTATTACATTATTATTGTTACATTATTATTGTTACATTTAATTTAATAATTAATTGAAAAGTTAAATAAATTAAATGATTACAATTGATGATGATTAATAAATGATTATGATTAAAATTGTTGAATATATATATTATATATATGGAATAATATAATGACTATTTATTTGTAGTATATGTAGTATTTATTTATTAACAATAAATTTCTATTCATTTCCCCTTTTTTTGTTTTGTTATCATTAATTTATTCCTTTTGTTTGTATAAAAATGAACTCATTTCCTCTCTTCTTTTTTTTTTCCGTTGAATTGTTCCTGTAAGCAATCTATTGTTCCTATTTTTTTATTTAGTTAATTATTTATATTACTTTAATTTTAACTTTTAAGTTTTAATGGGTTTTATTTTTCTTACTTTTTTTTTTTTTTTTATTTTTTTCATACTAATACAACTATTTTTTAATAAGCGCACGCACTCAATACCCAATAATTTATTAAAATGAACACTTTATTAAATGATTTAAATACTTCAGTCCATGAATCAGAATTTTTAACAACTAATTCAAACTCAAATTCAAACTCAAATTTAAATTTAAATTCAAGTTCAAATTTAAATTCAAATTCAAAATTACCATTAACTCCACCTTTAATTAATAATATTATTAAAATGCCAAGCTTTAATAATAATTTAGATAACGAAATTTTTACAAAACCTCCCTTAAGTATGTCAAATTCACTGAGTAGTATTTTCTTTAATAATATTTATAATGAATATCCTTTAAATGAATATGATAATAATGAATTAATAAATAATTCAAATATTAATACACCACCAGCTTCATCAATTACAACTAATAATTCAATTAATAATACACCAAATTTAATGATGGCAAATAATATTAATTCAACTCCAAGATGTCCAACTCCAATTAATATTGATAATTTTTATTTATTAAATAATTCAAAAAATGTTAAAAATAATATTATTAATAATAAATTAATTGATTATAATTATGAAAGTTTATTTGCTTATCCTCAAATTTCATCTAATTTAAATCAAGTTATAATTAATAATAATAATAATAATAATAATAATAATTATAATGATGATATTACAACTCCGACTGCAAGTGATTGTTCATCTTTATCACCTTATCAAATAAGTAATAATGATAGTGGAATTAGTTTTACAATGTCAAATACAATTAAAAGTGATGATTTCTCATATAATAATAATAATAATGATGATGATGATGATGATGATTTAATTTCAAATTTTGATTGTTTACCAAATTTTGAAATTAAAATAGATTTAAATGATAATAATAATAATAATAATAATGAAATTATTAATAGTCGGTTACAATTACCTTTAAGATTACCTAGTCAAGGTAATAATTATTATAAAGAAGTAGAAAATGATAATATAAATGAAAAAGAAGTTGAAAATATAAATAATGAAAATAATGAAAATAATGAAGTTAATGAATTTAATGACAATAATAATGATAATAATAGTAATGATAGCAATAATAATAATAATAATGATAGTAATAATAATAATAATAATGATGATAATAATAATAATAATAGTAATAATAATGATGATAATAATAATAATAGTAATAATAATAATAGTAATAATAGTAATAATAATAATAGTAATAATAATAATAATAATAATAATAATAAAAATTACAAAATTAATAAAAAATCAAATTTTAAAAAATCAAAATACCCAGCTTCAAGAAAACATAGTTTAAATAATTCAAATAATACCAAAATGGATAAGCAATTTAAATGTAATAAATGTTCAAGTTCATTTACTAGAAAGACTAGATTAACTGAACATATTAATCGTGTTCATATGGGTAAAATATTTCATTTTAAATGTAATCAATGTGGTACTAGATTAAGTTCAAAGGAGAATTTAACAAGACATAGTATTGTACATACTGATAAATTCAAATGTAATAAATGTAATAAAAGGTTTGATAGAAGTTACAGATTTCAGCGTCATTTAGAGAAGTGTTGTATGTCGCATTATTAATAAATTTATTTATTTATTAATAAATTTATTTATTTATTAATAAATTTATTTATTTATTTATTAATAAATTTATTTATTTATTTATTTATTTATTTATTTAATTTATATATTTATTGTATGTATGTTTTATAGTTCCATTTTAATATTTTAATAGTTTTATAAAAAAAAGAAAAAGTGGGCACGCTTAACCGAACTTTCCGAGGCTAAATTGCGCCGTGCATAAAATTGGGTACATCCAAATTTAAGCATTATTATTCTATTTTTGCGCTCCTCATAAATTTTATTCTAGATTTCTAGTGGCTGATTGTTAAGAAACGTGGTATAATAGAAGGACCGATGATCCTGATGACGAATCCGGTAATGTGACAAAAACTGTAAATTTCGCTAATATTTTATTAATATTTATAAATTTACTTGTTTTTTATCCTTATATATAATAATAATAAGCTTTTGTTTTACACATTAACATATTCCACTATTCTTTATTTGGAAAAAAAGTTAATTTTTAGGTTGATAATAGTTGTTGGTCATATTATTTGCCTTTTTTTTTTTTTTACTAAAATATAATTAATTAGTTTAATCGTTTTATTATAATCATTAAATAAAATTTTTATTTTATTTAAATATTTTTATTTAAATATTTTTAGTTATACAATAATCATAAAAATTAATGTTTTTAAATAATAATTTATTAAAAGCAAGATGTTTAATTAAATTAAATAAATATAAACAGAAGGACTGAATAAAAATAAAATAATATGTAATATATATTTTAAATTTTCATTTTTACTAGTTACTATTGCTTTATCTTAATTTTAAATCTAATTTTAATTTATTTCTTACCTTTCTTCTTAATTGGTTCTTCAGTTGAATTATTATTTTCTAATGAATTATCCAAATTACTATTATTACCATCTTTAAATTGTTGTTCTAACTTTCTTTTATTACCAAATAAATTACTTGCTTCTTCTTCATCTAAACCTAATTCTTTCAAACCTTGAGCATATATTGATAATGGTATTTCATCATCAATATTATTACTATTATTGTTGTTATTATTATTATTACCTTCTTCATTAACATTTTCAATATCTTCATTAGTATAAATTTTCTTTGATATATAAAGTGGTAATGATGGTGAATTTTTTAATTTAATTTGAATTAATCGTATTGAGAATTTTTCTAAAAATTTAAAAATTGTTTGAATATTTTCAATTAAATTATTAATATTTTGACCTAACATACCTAATTTAATATTCATATTAACACCCATTGGTAACATATATCCAATTGAATTTAATGATTTATTAAAATTCTTAATTAATTTATCAATTGATAATTCTTTTTTATTATCAGTTATTGAAATTGTTAATGGAAATTTACTTGATTGAAAAAATATTTTACCTAATAATTTTGGTATCATATTAGCAATTGATGAATCTGTTAAAAAAATATCATATTCATTTAATAATTTACGTTTAGATTCATATGAATGATATTTTGTCTTTAAATCTTTAACTGTAATAATTTGTCCTAAATTTTTTAATTTATCCTCTTTTAAAATTTCAATTCTATTTAATAAATTTTCATTAATTAAATCATCTTTAATAAATAAACAAACTTTTGCATCGTCTAAATCATAAATTGAATGTGGAACTGTTAACATACGTGGTTTAATTATTTTATTGGTTGATAAATATTTATTTGATGTTATTTGTAAATATAATGGAATATCTTCATCATCAGTTTCAAAAAGATCTTTTTTATTTGATGATTCATTTTGTTGTTTATTCCATTTAGAAAGTGCTTCAACTGCTTTCTTAATAACATCTTCTTTAACTTTTAATTCTTGAACAATTTCATCATTATTTTCTTCTTCAATACTTTTGCTTTCCTTGATTTCTTCTTCTACTTTTGTTACTTCCTTTTTACCTTTCTTAACAGCTTTTGTTGTACTGGCAGCAGTTTTTCCTTTAGCTTTGGAATTTTGAACCTTACTCTTCTTTGGTGCCATCTTTTTAATTGCTTTATCCAATGCTAATATTTTAAAATAAATAGAAACAGTGAATTCCAAAAAAAAAAAAAATATAAGTAATGATATGAAAAAAAAACTTTGTAAAAATTTATCAAATATATTTTTTTTTTTTTTTTCTGAAAAATGAAAAATGAAAAATAAAAAATAAAAAAATTTTTAAATAAAAATAAAAAATAAAAATTCAAGTGAAAAAACAAAAAAAGGTCGATCGTCCTTCACAAATCTGACTGTAATTTATTTAATTATACAAATATTATATTATATTACCAATTCTAGTGTACGGAAGTTTTAATATTATTAAATTAATAATCTTGGAGAATTGGGAATTTATTATAATAAAATCAATATAATATTTCATAATTATAATAAAAATATATAAATAATAATATAATAATATAATATTTTAAATATTCATTATAATATATAAATAATATACTGTGTAAAGAATTACAAGATAGAAGCGTGAGAATTTACATCTACAAAATAAGTAACAAAAGCATTGTAATCTAATAAAATATAATATATTATAGATTGCAAATATATATTAGTATAATTGTCTAAACTTAATACATAATATGTAGCAATGTAAATTTACACTTTAAAAAAGGATCACTAATTGTATCTAATTCAGTAAAATTCACCTACTCAGTTAACTAATCATTTCAAACTAATGTATTACACAACTATTTAATTACGAAAACCTTACAAAACAATAAAAAAATTATAGAGATCATCAATTAGCGAAAATTCATGATCGAGAAAATAAATTTCTATATAAATTATAAAATAAATGTAATACTTTAATTATATGTGTTAACTTCAGTTTCAATATTTTTTCCTTTGAAATATTTTCAGGTAATAAACAATTTTGATGTGTATATCAATTAAGAATATTTAATTATATTGGATATAAAAAGATAAAATCACATCATGGGTAAAAGAAAGAAATCTTCAAGAGGTCCAGTTAAAAAATTAAAACAAAGATTAGATACTCAATTTACTTGTTTATTTTGTAATCATGAAAAGGCAATTAATTGTACAATTGATAGAAAATCAAATATTGGAACATTAACATGTAAAATTTGTGGACAATCATTTCAAACTTCAATTAATTCATTATCTGAGCCAATAGATATTTATTCAACTTGGATTGATGCTTGTGAAGCAGTTGCTGAAGAAGAAGCAAAACGTGTTGAAGCTGAATCTGCTGATTTTGATGATGAGGATTTAGCAGATGAGAAAAATAAAGAAATAAAATCAAATCTTCGAAAGAAGATTGAAGATGATGAAGAGGATGATCATGAAAATGGTGATTTTTAATTATTTTATTTACATATTTCATTCATGTTTTTATATATAAGTTTTTTATATTTGATTGTACATTAAAATAAATCTTTGTTTTATTAAGGAAATTATACAGTAAACTAATATATATATAAGTTTTACACAATTGTTTAACGAATTTTGCCTCTACCACGACCTCTACCTCTACCTCTACCTCTACCTCTTCCCCTGCCTTTACCTCTACTTGAGTTACTGTCACTAGTTCCTCTTCTTTTTCCATTCTTCTTGGAAGCTTTAAGCCTTTCTGCAAATGTTGCAGTGATATCATCCTCACTTGATATCTTTTCTTCGTTTATATCGTTTAGATCGTTACTTGTAATTCGTCTGGTATACTTTCTCTTGGGTTTTGAAAGTTTTTCATCTTTAATTTCTTCGCTGATAATTGAAACATCGTTAGTTTGTGATATTCTTTTAGATCTTCTTGGTGGTGTATTGAACGACTCTTCATCTAATATGGGAGATGGTGATTTGGGGGTTCTTTTTTTACTTACATGAATTTGATTGTCACTTGGAGCTATATCTTCCAAAATTTCGCTTGTTTTCAAGGTTTCAACAAGCAATTTAGGAATAATTCTATTCTTCTTTTCTCCTTTCTCTTCTCTCTCTTCTATCTCTTCCTCTTCTGCCTCTTCTGCCTCTTCTGCCTCTTCTGCCTCTTCTGCCTCTTCTGGGTTTTTAAGATCTTTCTTAGCAATAACCTCTTCATTTTCTCCAACTTCATCATCAGTATTGGTTTCAAATGCACCAGCACCAATCGGTCTATTGACTTGATGTTCAATAAAATAATCGGCCTCTTCAACCATATTGGAATATAATCTTGGTAATTGGCCTTCATTTAGTTCAACTGGATCATCATCAGAGCCATATGATAAAACACGATTAGCAATCACGTTAATTGAGTTCATATTTCCTTCTTCAATTGATAAAGTTCTATGTGATCCATCAGATGGTTTACGTGATGGTGATCTAGATCTTGTACGCACTGCAATAGGAGGAGCAAAGAGTTTATTATCATCTAAATGTAAACGTTTGTTTGGTTCCTTTTCATCAATATCTGCGGTACGTCCACGTTTTTGAATCTGGTGATTTTGTTCAATATTTTCTTTCGTTAAATGTCCAATTTTTTCATCATAGAAAACAACTAGATTTCCTCTTTCTTCATTTTCTTCATTTTCTTCATTTTCTTCATTTACTTCCTTTACTTCCTTTTCTTCCTTTACTTCCTTTTCTTCCTTTTCTTCCTTTTCTTCCTTTTCTTCCTTTTCTTCCTTTTCATGAACAAAAATAGTAGATATATTCCCCTCGTGATCAATATTTTTTATTTCATTCTCCATATTCTCGTCAAATTCTTCTGAATGTGGTTCTACAACAACAATTTTTTCAGTATTATTAAATTCTTCATTATCAGTTAAGTCATTATTAGTTTGAACAAATATAGTTTCTGTTTGATCTGCTTCTTCAGTTTGAGTGGTAGATTCTCTTTTTCTGCTATTATTTTCTGTATCATAAACATAGATTACTGGCAAATCTTCTTCGTTCTCATAATTATCTTCTCCTTGAACTTCAATATGAATAGAATCATATTTTTCTTCAGCATCATTTTTCTCTTCTGTTGAGATAACTTTTTCGGTATGTTCTCTTATAACGAAAGCATTCCCTTCTTCTTCTTCTTCTTCTTCTTCTTCTTCTTCTTCTTCTTCTTCTTCTTCTTCTTCTTCTTCTTCTTCTTCTTCTTGTTTCTCTTCTTCTTGTTTCTCTTCTTCTTGTTCACTTTCTTCACTTTCTTCACTTTCTTCACTTTCTTCACTTTCTTCACTTTCTTCACTTTCTTCACTTTCTTGTATTTCAGTATAATTAGCAGATAGTCGGTCCTCGCCTTGTTTATTCTTATCGGTACCTTCTTCATTTTGAGGATTATCTAACCCCATTACATCTTTAATGTCAAGCTGACCTTTGTCAAGATTGAAGGTGTCATCATCTGTAATTCTTGATTGTTCTAATGATTTACTTCTACCGAAAAGCTTCCTGAAAAAAATTCCAACAGGAGAAATTTTCTTAGCTGAGTGCTGGGTATCACATGTTGAGTTACTAGGACTTACTCCAGAATTATTTTTTTCATTGTTATCTTCCTTTGTACATTCAGCTGATAAATCTGAATGCTCATTACCTATTTGAAATGAATCGTTCCCACTAATATCATCAATAATATTAGAGTTTGAATTAATAGTAACTTCCAGAGGACTATTAGCATTGATAATCTCTGAATCCTCTAAAATGTTAATACTGTTATTTTCAAGCTCAGTTCCTACAATATCAGAATCTATCTCTACTTTCTTATCAGAAAAAGAATCACTCACTGCTGCATCATTGTCTTGAATTTCAACATCCTCAAAAGAATGAGTTGTTATATCAGCATTTGCAGTATCTAATGAATTCATGTTTAAATCATGCTTAACTTCATCACTTGCTGGCACATTTACTTGCGCTGCATCTGTTGCTTCTTCTAAAGAATATTTAATTCTCTCACTTTCATCTACTTCATTGTTAGAATCTCTCATTTTGTAAGCATCTTCTTCATTCTTTCTTTCTTGTTCGATTTCCTTTGACTCATTTGTTTCATCCAATTTTGATTCCATTTTGTTTTCAGTTTCAATCACATCATTTTTTTCCTGCTCTCCATCACTATCGTTTTCATCATCAGTTGAATCCATCATTATAGCACTAGTAAAGTCCGTTAAAGGGTTCGTTAAATATTTGAACCATGATTTTCTAGCTGAAACAGTATCTTCCTCGTTATTATGAACTTCGTTCTCAATATGTTCTTCTTCTGTATTTTGAGCACATATAGATATACTTCCAATATCACTTACTGTTTCAATTTTCCCGTTTGCTTCTGCTTCTTCTGCTTCTGCTGCTTCTTCTGCTTCTTCTGCTTCTTCTGCTTCTTCTGCTTCTTCTGCTTCTTCTGCTTCTTCTGCTTCTTCTGCTTCTTCTGCTTCTTCTGCTTCTTCTGCTTCTTCTGCTTCTTCTTCTTCTGTTTTACCATTAATTTCATCCACAATTTCTTTACCAGCGTTTTTTTCTTCAAGTATAATTTCTTCATTAGGAGTAAGATCTCGAATTTTCTCCTCTTCTCTCACTAAATCTCCATAGTCTGAAATCCTATTGTTATCCTTCTCTGTAATTGTATTTGATAATGGAAGTTCATTGGATTGTTTTTTAGAAGAGCGGAAAAATGGGTTAATATGGGAAAATATTCTCTTTACACGTTTATAAATGGAATTCTCTGTTGCAATCATATCATCCTTCTCTAAAGTGTCATCATGTTTTCTTTTCAAAGTATTAGTAGAGATATTGCTATAATTATGGGAAACATCTGAAGAATTATCTTGAATAGATTCATTATCAGCCAATCTAGATTCTTCAACTTGTTCATTCTCTTGCGTTTCATTCTCATCCGATTGATCATCAATAATTGAGTCTTTATTATCAGCATCTTCACTCAGATAAAACGATTGTTCTGCATCAGACAATTCACTACCATATTCCTTTATAGTTTCACCATATACACCGCTTGCTATTGGTATAGATCCTATATTGGTTGAATCTGCCAAAGTTTCATTTAAAAGTGATGAAATATAATTTTCTTCATTTAATTGATCTGATGTATCCTTATTTGAGCTAACTAAACCAAAAGCAGATGATTCTGATAATGCATTAAAACTTTCTGAATTTTGTGGATTATCGGATAACGGGGAGTTTTCTCTAGAAACTGGAGCAGATAAGCTTGAGCCTTTAATAGATATATTATTTGAAGCTTCATTGTTCTCAATAGTTCCGTAACTATTAACTTGGGATTTAGAAACATTGGACTCAATAGTATTAGTCTGCTCTTCATTTTCTTCATTATCAAATGGAATATTTTGGAAACTGTTATTAATATTAGCAGTAGTGTTAGGTTCATTATTGGCATTTGTTTTATTGATATGATTTTCACTGGTTATATTATGTATTCCTTGAACAGAACTGTAATGACTACCGTTGTCTTCAGGATGCATATCAATTATATTTTGACTATATGATATCTGTTCCTCTGTTGGGTTGTTTTCAGTTTCTAAATAAGTTATCTCTGTTTCAACCATTCTATGTAAAGGAGTGGCATTTGAATCATCATTTTTCTCTGTCCTGTTATTGTTATTATGAAAGTCGTTACTGTCCGTTTTCACCTCTGACTTAGTATTTCCTGAATCTGACTTCTCGTTATTACTTTTCGATAAAATTTGTTCTAACTCTTTATTATCAATATCGCCGATATCAGTAATAATGTTTGCGGTCAGACTATTAGCTGTATCCACGAGCTCATCTTCCACATGTTCACCAGAACTCTGTTTTGAATGAATATTTAAAGAAGCACGTAATAAACTAGCTAATCCGCTATGCAATTGTGCTGGTTCAGGAGTAACAGGTGATGGTGGTGTAATAGGTTTAAATTCTATTGTATGTACTATTGGGGTTGACGGGGATGGACTTTTAGTATTTTTAAGTTGTTCAATTTCTTTACCAACTGAATCAAGAATGTTCGTATTGTCCAATTCTGGTGTTGATTCATGAATGGTAGAATTTTCAATAGCAGAAAAAAATATTGTTGGATCAATAACTGATACATCCTCATTCCGTTGAGATTCATGAGGTTTTCTAGGAACCTGGTCTATTTTTGTAGTTTTCTCTCTTTTTTCTTCGGACATGAATTTTTCATTATCATTTGTTTTGTTTTGGTGTGATTTTGATAAGTTTGCTAATTCATATGCATAAGCTATTTCGTTCATATCAATATCTGAAACTTCATTTTCGCTATCTGTATTTGAATATTCTTTATTACTTTCATCCTTTTCTTGTTCAATAATAATCACATCAGAAGCTTCCTGGTTTGATACACTATGATTCAATGATCCTTCCTCGGAAATATTTTCTTTGGATATATCAGCATCAGATGATTCTTTATCAGATAGATTTTCCTTGGGTAGTTCATCCAATACTTCTTCATCGGATAATTCTTCGTCAAGTAATTTTTCATCGGATAATGCTTCGTCGGATAATTCTTCATTGGGTAATTCTTCTTCAGATAATTTTTCATCGGATATTTCTTCATCGGATATTTCTTCATCGGATAATTCTTTATTAACAGATAACTCATCATCTTCAGATAGCTCATCATTATCGGTATTATTGTTATTGTTATTTGTTTCAGTATCACTTTTACTTTGGCTTCTATATTCTTTGGCAGTCTGACTAAAATTATCTGAGTCTGAATCTAAAGTAATATATGATTCAGTTTTAGGTGGATTAAAATTTTGTTGCATGTAGAAGTCATGAAAAATAGAGGAATTTGTATTATCTCTGGGATTGTAAGAGTAAGGTATAGTTTCTTCTTCATTATAGTTATACTCGTTATTCTTACCATAACTATAGTTGTGTAACTCACTTTCAGATTGAACAGGTGATAGCTTTTCTATTTTATTGTTATAATTACCAACAGATTTTAAGCTGTTATCTTCTTGCATATTTTCTTCTTCTTCTTCTTCTTCTTCTTCTTCTTCTTCTTCTTCTTCTTCTTCCTCTTCTTCTTCTTCTTCTTCTTCTTCTTCTTCTTCTTCTTCTTCTTCCTCTTCTTCTTCTTCCTCAGAAATATCATGGACTTGATCATCCTCAATAGTTCTAAAATTGATACCTTCAGAATCAATCTTTTCAAGTTGGTTATCATTCTCTGAATCAGAAAGTATTATAATACTGCTATCAGATTTATCTTCAGATTTTATATTATCAGCATTTGATTCATTACTTGTAGTATCCCCATTATTAAAATTTGTCTCAATCTCTCCTTCTTGAAACAAGGAATTATTAGAACCATCATCACTATGTGATACATTAGCGGGTGGACTAGCGGAAATCTGTTCATTCTCAGATTCAATTTTATTCATATCATCAATCAAATTGTTACCTCTCAATTGTTTATAAAATTTTGATATACGCTGATTTCTCAATTTTTCATTTTGATCAGCTTGTTTAGTACGTTCTTTTTGTAGTTTATATTCACGTTCAATACTTGCATAATAATCATCCTCTTCCTGTTTTGACATTCGTTGATAAGCTTTAAATCTATCTTGCAAAATTTTTAATAAGGAAGAACTATCAGTCGATTCTTCTTTTTCATTTAATAATTTGAAATCTTCATAATTTGATCCATTTGATCTTTCAACAATATTACTATCATTAACTAATGGTATATTAGCACGTTCTGCAATTGTAACCCAATAATCGGGATCATCTAATATTTCATCTTCTTCATATATGAATTCAACATTAGGATTGTTAGCATAATGTCTTCTTGTAGCTTGCTCCATTAATTTATTCCTATGTGACAAACGTATTATCAATTTTGATGATTCTAATGAATCATTTTTTCCATTAGAATCTTCAAAATTGGAAGTATCCTTTAATTCCTTAGTCATTTTATAATAAATTGACTACTCTGTGAGTTTTTCTGTCTTTGAGTAGATCTTATGTTAATTGAAAGTAGTAATATCGTTAGATATCCTGATATCTTCACTTATAAATGTACAGTGTTGTGTTGATTAAGTTGTAAATAAAAATAAATTGGTTACACGAGAAAAGAGGGAAAAAAATAGAAAAAAAATACACTTAACAGCCATCCTTACACCAAATAGTTTTCCCGCTAATTCGCAGTAAAAATAATACAATATACGTATTTCGAGTACATATAGCATGAATTTAGGAGTTTTTTGATTTGGATCTGTCTATATTTCATGGTCAAATGGTTGTTTAAAAACTTTACATATATTTTTTAGTTGGTTCTTGAAAAGTTTATATAAATTATACTCTATATATATAAATAAAAGAGATGGTATTAGTGGAGAATAATGGAAATTCAATGGATGAACCAATTGCACTAAAAGTGGGATTTTATGATCCATTTTCAATTTTTCAGGGTGGCTTTAGATCTGATTTTGAAAAGTATATTAAACTACCATCATTTTATTGGAAAGATAGTCAAGATTATTTAAGAGTTATTAAAAACGTTAATTTTAACTTTAAAGAAGAAATACCACATTCAAAGGAAAAAGATGATATATGTTATTTAAAACTAATGTTTATTTCATGTCAATCTATTGAAGATTATAGAGCTAAAGTTCGACCTTTAATATTACAATGGTTATCAGCAATGAGAACTAATAATCCCAAAATTCCACATTTCATTTTCTTTTTCGAAAATACAGAATTAAGAACAGCTGCTGATAAATATTTAAAGACAAATCTATTTAATAAAGTAAAATTAGATTTTGATCAAAAAGAATATAACGTTGAAAATATTTTTAAAATTAAATCAATATATCAATCAAATACTGACAAAATCGAATTATGGAAGGCTATAACAACATCTATTAAAGCATTATTATCTAATTCAATCAATTCGCAATTGGCATCTTATAAAAATGATTTTATTAAAATTGCACAGATATTTCAAGATTTAAATCAAAAACAAGATGCTTTATCTTGCTATTCAAAATTATTTAGTAAATACCCATTTATTAAAATGCAAGATTTTGAATCTGTAAAATTAGAAGAAATTGAAAATATTTTCAATCCAGAAAGTCAAATATCTTTAACAAATCAGAATTCAAAATTTTTATGTAAAAGTTTTTATTATAAAAATCAAGAAAATATCCTATTGACACCACATATAACAGATATAGTTTATATGAAAAACATATGTCGTTTATCACAAACTTTAATATCTTTTTTAAACTCATTAGAAATGTGCTATAAAAGAAATGAAATTAGTTACACCTTAATCAATATATTTTTGAATAATCAGCATTTAATTAAATTACTTAAAAAACATAGTAGTACTAATGACGAACTAATTAATAATATTGGTAATCTTAAATTGTTACAAAGAAATGAATTGATTGCATTAGGTATTTCAAAAGGTTATTATGTTAAAGGATCAATGTCAATAATAGATGTACAATTTTCTAATGAGGAGTATAAAATTATGGATAGTAAGTTAAATCAAATTTTTTCTACGGAGAAAACATTTTTAGATAAAATTATTGAGCTAACAAGAGATTTAATTAGTCTTTATAATGAATCACTATTAAATGTTAATACGATTGCATCACTTTCAACAGAACTTGCGTTGATTTTATATTATTCATCTGATGATTACGAAAGTTCATACGATCAACTTGTTAAATCATATGACTTCTTTTTTACAAATGGTTGGAAATATATTGGAATAGCATTATTAGAAGTTTATATAGAAAATTTGGATAAGTTAATTGATTTACGTGGACTAGATGTTGTAGTCCAACTACTTTCAAGTTATGTTACTTTAGCCGTTAATAAAAGTTCCAAATTTGATGAAGAAAGATTCAAATTTTTATGCTCTAAATTAGAGAAGAATGTTAATTATAAAATTAATGATCTGTTAAAAATAACACAGATTTCCTCAGTTTATTGTGATAATGTTGACACTTATAAAATTGATATAAAATTGCAATCTAAACTATGTTCGAAGGTTGATAAGATCAAATTATCTATGAGAAATAAGAATAATGAAACAATTCAGTTTATTTGTAATGATGTTGAAATAACAAATAATAATCTTCTCACCTTTTTATGTTATAAAATAAATTTTGATACATTCAAGGCAACAAATATTTCACTAATTCTAGGAAAATTTGAAATTATTCAAAATATTCATATGAATATCCATATAACACCAATTGATTCATTTTATGATTCAGGAAATGATTTGATGAAATCAAATACTAAAGCATGTATTAAAATACCTTCTACTAGATATTTGCATTCAGATCAACTTTTATTTCAAGCAAAAGTTGGATCGAATAAAATTAAATCAGTACAGTTTATATTCATGAAAATTGACCCTGACAAATTAGTCAATGATGCTGAATGTGAGTTAATATTAACAAAGAATAATGAATCATCAGAAACAATTGAATTTGATATAAAAGAAACTGAGAAAAAAGTTATATTTATTGTAGATGAAGAAACTATTTTTGAAAGTGGTGATGTCATTTCACTTTATATTCCATATTTTTTTCCTCCTGATGTTTCAAATACCTTGTTGAATCTAAGTTATAGTTTTAATTTTGTATCAATAAATTCAGAACAGAAAGAATTTCCATGTTCTCAAAAGTATTTTTCACAAATTGAAAGTTCACTTCCAATTGCAGTTGCCACAGATGAAATATTTAGATCATCATATTCCAGTGATAAAATAAAATATGATAAGCCTTTATTTTCTCTATTTTCTCAATACACAATTAATTCTATTTCAGGAAAAAATCCTGTTAGAGTTCAGAATGTTGTTCTAACATCCAAAAATTCCAAGATTGAAGCTTGGAAATCTCCTAAGAATCTTGTTGCTTTTATTGATCAAGGTTCTACCTTTTTCTTTAAGATAAGTGATTTTAAAGATAGTGATGTTTCATTAACAATATCGTATAATACTATTCGAAGTGAAGTTATTGAAATTTTGAGTTTAAAATTTGCGGAATTTTTAGAAGTTCATGAAGAATTTAAAATTGAAAACAGAGAAAAGTTGGCATTCATATCCACAGCTAATAAAATATGGGAAAATTTAAACTTTAAAAACAATTTTTATGCTTTAACTGGAAAAATTCATCTATTGGATTTTAATAAAAGTCTCATTGAAGAGTTTAAGAAATATATTGATAAAAAATATCAAAATGCATTTAAAAAATATATTGAACTGTTTATAGATGAACTAAAAAATATGGAAATAACTGAAAAAAACAAAGATTCTATAATTTCTAAATTGAAACAAGAACTCTGCATTACTGTGAGTTTGCCATCTATAAATATGGTTAATGTTGTAGAATATAAGTTTGAAAAAGCTTTACAATACTTGGTTTGTGAACCAATTAATGTTAAGGTTTTATTAGATGTACATATATTAGGGCAATCAGATAATCAAATTGAGGAATTTGATACTACAGTCAACTCCGAAAAAAGAGTACGTTTTCAAAGTGATGATAATGATGGTGGTGATGTAAAGGTTGGGAAGGATTTGCCAAAAACAATTGATTTAGACTTAGAATTTACAGAATATGAACAAAAATGGATTATATCAGGTGTTAAACACTTAACAGCACATGTTGAAGTCAATAATACAATCAAAAGTAATGGTTCAAAGTTTGAGTTTGATTTAACATTTTTGCCTTTAAAACCAGGTAAACTTCAATTACCTGGTATTATTA
The DNA here is from genome assembly GCA_030570135.1 of Pichia deserticola. Taxonomy (NCBI): domain Eukaryota; kingdom Fungi; phylum Ascomycota; class Pichiomycetes; order Pichiales; family Pichiaceae; genus Pichia; species Pichia deserticola. The sequence goes on along the minus strand of JAJLVB010000011.1, from coordinate 29,339 downwards.
TCAAGAATCAAAGTTCCAAAGATATTACAATGGAATTAGATTATAAAAATACAGCGGAAAGTGTACTTGTCGTATCTGAATTAAATAAAATTATTCATTCCTTCTAGGAAAATGTAAAACTATTATTTAGATGTATATTAAATAAATAAAGAATTTACTATAGATATAAATTTTTTCACTAAATAGATCGTACATGATTTAAAATACCTTGGACTAAAGATGTAGCATTTGGTTTTTTAGCCACAAAATCTGGTGTTATTCCTTTCTCTATCAAATATGTTTCTGTTGTTGGTCCAATACTAGCAACTTTAAATTTTGAATCATTGTTCAACAAATGTTGTGTTATATAATCAGTTCCTTGTGGACTAAAGAACACTATCCAATTTTCATCTGTATTACTATCACTATTATCGATTATTTGATTATAAGTATATGAATATCTTTCAACTGTATCGGTCATTACATCTGTTCTATATGCTATTAATTCTTTCAAATTGAAACCCGCTGATAATAATTTTTTTGGGATTATATCTTTACGAACTTCACCAGTTAAAAATAAAATATTTTTATTTCCTTCTTTATATATATCATCAGATATAATTATATCTGATAATATTGAACCATTACCTGCATCAATTCCTCCTCTTATATCATGAAATCCCAGTTTGGATAAAACGGTATAGGTTGCAGGTCCAACTGTATAAGCTGGTTTATTCAATATTTTATTAAGAATATCATTATCTTTTATAGAAGATAATAAAATATCAAGTGATTCAATACATCTTTGTGAAGTAATAATAAAAGCTTTATACTCATTCAAATAAATATCAGAAGTTAAAAATTCTACAATTTGTGAGTGATTGATTGGTTGATGAGTTAGTAAGGGTATAAAATGAATTTCTAACCCATTTTCAATGAATTCTTTTCTATATGGATCAGAAGGTATTGTTTCATTCTTCAATAAGATTGCATTTCTAGTCATGGCTGTTCTTGGGTGAAAGGAGTAATATATATTAAAAAGTTGGCAAAAATATAAAATGTGGTTAGAAGATAGTGAAAAATTTTATTCCTTCAGTTCTTTTTTTCCCTATTGCGGAAATATTTGAAAAACTTGAAAAATAAATTCCTTCTATATATATATATATATATGTATAATTTAATCTTTTGGTTTCATGATTTTTTTCATAACTACATAATTCAACGATTATATATAAATAAGACTATAAATAAGACTATAAATATATGTAATATGTTTAACACCTTCTTTTTTTCACAGATAATTTAAAAGGTCTTAAAGAGGAAGAACTTGGGAGGCTTTCTAAAGAATTATCGTTTTCTGAATAAGATGAATTTGATGTATTATAAGTAGCAGAATTTGTTGGTGAATAAATTTCAATAATCGAGTCGTCATCTTCTCTATTATCTTCTTCATCAAGCAATATTTCATTTGTAGGTTTATCTTTTGATTTCTTGAATATTGTTTTCATTGTATCATGAATAATACAGAAATCTTCCAAATTCTGCCTTACCAAAATATTGAACTTACGTGTATCATCTTTTAGATCCAAAGCTAAATCATGTTTAAGTTTCATCAATGTAATTAATATTTTCTCCTTCTTTTTATTATTTATTGCAATTTTATTAATCTCAACTTCAATATTTGTATATAGAATATCTAATTCTTCATTTATTTTATTATCGCAAAGTGAAATCAATGTTGAATTAGAACCAACAAATGATTTTTGAATTAAATAATATTCAAATATTAATAAATTAACTTCTTTAATAATTTTAAGACATGTTTGTTTGCATTTATCGGTAATATCATATAATAATTTTGAATTTTCTTCAATCAAATCATCAGCCATATCAAATATTGTTGAATATTCTAAGCAATCAATACCAAATAATTCATTTTCTAAATGAAGAAAGCTACTATTAAAAAGACCATATATAACTGATACCCATGATGTAATCCATTCATCACTATAAATTCTTAGATCTGATATTTTCTCAGTTGTACTTGTTTCTAATTTTTGAATTTTTATATCATTACTATTAATGAGTGAATTATGATTAAAAAGTTTTTCTTCTACTAATTTTAGACGTTGAATCAATTCAAAGATTAAGATATTCATTGGTTGTTGATTTTCTAGCTTAAATTCTTTTATATTTTCTTGAGAATTCAAAAAATCATTTATATCATTAGCTTTTTTAATACATGACATAATTGCATCTGAAGATTCTTTGTTTTTATCATCATCTACTTGATTATTCAATATTTCAGATTCATTATTTTTCATCTCATTAAAATTTGCCAATGAGGCTTCAAACAATGTTTTAGAACAAATTAATAAAGAGTTACATTTAGATATATCTAATTTTTGTTCATTTAAATCATTATTAAAATTGTCAAATAATTTATTTGATTTAGTTTTTATTATTTCAATTTTATTTGAAAGTTCGTCCAAGGAATTTTCTATATCTTTATTTAAAGTATCTATATTTTTATTTGATTTATTTAGTTTATCATCAAGTCTTAAGATATCATTTTTTAAATTTGAGAATTTTGTAGTCATATCTGTAATTATCTTTAGATCTGAATGAACAGAATTCTTTGCTTTTAAACAAACATTTTTAGCATTACTAATTGTTGATTCAAATTCCAATGATCTATTTGTAATAAAATTTTTAAATGCCAATCTTTGTTCCTCAATTTCATTTTTAAAAAATTCAAATTGTTTTATATCCAGAACTTCATGATCTTTTAAAATAGATTCAATTACAGATTCAATGTTATTTATTCTTTCTGTATTCCTTATAAAGTATATATTAATATATTTTTTAAGTTTAAAAATATCATAAGCTAAATATAAAACAAAAATAGCGGCAAAAAAGAAAAAGATGATAAAACCAAGCACTGAATATTTAACTAATTTGAAAAAATGATCCCTTTTAAGGAAATTTTGTTTCATTTCATGAAAATATGATTCTTTATCTACTGTTTTTTGAAATTCCAATATAGGATATTCATTATCAGAAAAAAATGATCCTAAAAGTAATCCTAATGCAGTTGCACTTAAACCTATTGTATAAGGATTTAAATATTTCAAAATTGATGATGTATTATTAGTGATAAAATCATCTGCCAATTTAATCAACTGATGCATTATTATTTTTTATATATAATATGGTTAATTTTCAACCAAATTATAGTAATTCGACAATGATATTCCAATTTGAAAACCAAATTTAAGTAACTCTTTTTTAAGAGAAAACCATTCTTAATTTATACTTTTTTTTTATTATTTAAACAGCAAACTTAAACATTTGTTATTGATAAATATTTCTATTAACATGATTATCTGACATATTGTAATTGAAGTGTTGAATTTGCAAAGAGTCAAACACACGTAAATTTGTGATATATCAATATCTTTCGTCATTTCGTTCTTCCCAAACCGATGGATTTGTTGTTATCATTGTGTATCAGAATCCCGCGGAAAAACTAGAGTGGCCAACAAAAGATACACACAAATAAATAATTGATTGATTGATTGATTGATTGATTATAAATAAATAAATAAGTTAAGATCAAAACACATTTTCAAAGATTTTGATAGTTTAAACCCTTTTCTTGTTGAAATCAAAAAGTGGACATGATCTATAATTATGATATAACAATTCAGATCATGTTAATTATATTATCAATTTATATTTTATATATTCGCTAATGAAATATCTACAAAAACCATCAGATTTTCTTTTTTCTTTTTTTTGAGTCGGAGTTGACGGAACACCCCCTGTGATAACAATACACCAGTTTCTTTTTAAAATATGATTAAAAGCATTTGTAAAGCATAGATAGATAATGGGTATTAATGATATAGAAGATGGTACTAATACTGCTCAGAAGCGGTCATCCAGTGTTGGAAGAATGATCAGATCTATTTCACAAGCATTTGGGATTTCTAATCCTCAATTCAATGCTCATCAAATTGTATCATATGATAATGGGAATTATAATATTAAAATTGATAAATTAGAGGAAATATTAGATGATGGAAGTAATGCAGATATTATAAATTTATTAAAACTTTTACAAAAAGAAATGATTAATATTTCATCTGATGAAAAATTCCAAATTTGGGAAATTATTAAATCTAAAATTAATTTAAAAAAGGAAAGTTCAATTAGAACTGAATCATTTAAAGTATTACAAGTATTATTATTAAATTTTAATGAAATACCAAAAACTAAAGGTCTGAAATTTTATATTGACATATGTGAAAATATTAATTTAAATGGAATTGATAAAGATATGAAATTAATTTTAATTTGCTTTCATGAATTGATTAATTATTCAGATTTAAATTGTTTTGAAAAATACAATAATTATCCACTGAATGATTTTTTAATTAAATTATATTATCAAATATTAAAATATAGTTCTGAAGAATTAGAAGTTTTAATAATTTTATTAATTTCTCAATGTATTGAAATTGATAAATATTTATTTATATCAGATGATTTACATGATTTATTTGATAGTATAATTAAAATTAATATAAAAACATCAAATATGTTAGTTATTAAATCATTTCTTGATTTTTTTAAAAGTTTCCTCTTAACTGGATATAAATATGATGATAATATTTATACAATATTATCAATATTAGGTTGTGCAAATGGATTTGAAGATCTTGAAGCTTTAGAAAAATGTGAATCATTAATTGATAAAATTTTATTTAATGATAAAACTTTACAAATACCATTTATAATTTGTGATGTTATAGTTGGAAGGTATGATAATAAATTCCAACATAGAAAAGGTAATAGACCAATAATTGGTTGTCTGAGGTTTTTATCATATACTTTAAAATATTTTGAATTAAATTCAAATGAAGGTAAAACTATAACTTCATTTTATCAACATCATTTAAATTATTTATTTGAAACATTGATTTTACTTGCAAAAACTTCTGATGATATTGTTTCAATTGAAATTTTAAAATTTATTGATGAAGTATTAGAAAAACCATATACAATTAATGGATATTATAAATATTTTATTGAAAGAAATGATTTTTGGGACTTACTTAAATTACTTAATTGGAAAAATAATTTAGATTTGAAATCAAATAGTTATCAATTTGTTTTAAATGAACTTTTTAATAAATTACAAAATTTCGAACTTAACAATTTTTATATCTCTAAATTAGTTGAATATTTAGAAATTAATTACCAAATTTTAAGTTCATATAATATTTCATTTATTTTACAATTTTATTTGAAAAATCATATTTGTGTTTGTGGTGCTTTAAATTGGAAAATTAATTGTGAAAATATTGTTGAAAAATACTATTCAACAACACCATATGATGTTTTAAATGTTTTAAAGGAATCATTTTTATATTGTATACCATTAAAAATTGATAAACCATCACTGGATTTTTATATTAATATCATTTTTTACAATTGCATAATTGGATTAAATTTTAATTTAAGTGATGATGTTTTAGATCCAATTACAGATATACTTTTAAAATTAGATGATAAAATATTTGAAAAAATTATAAATGATTATGAAATTGAAATTAAGAATTTTAAAGATAGAAATATTAGAGTTATGTGTAAAATTTTGATTATTGCAACATTAAAAAGTTCAAATTTATTAAATATCCCTAAAAAAATGGAAATATTGATAAACTCAATTGTAAAAATCACTGATTATACACAAAAAATTAATAATTCAAGTATATTCATTGCTTGTATTTTATTATTAACTAGAATTAGATCATATAAAAACGGTTCCCAAAAATCATATTATATTGCTGAATTTAAAAATGAAGGAGTCACCGGAGATCCAATTTTAAGTAGAAATGGAATTTTTGATAATAGAAATAAGAATAAAGAAAATCATGGTGAATCTGATGAAGAAGAGCAAGAGGAAGATATTAAAGAAATTGATTTTCAAATAAATCAAATATTTGAAGAACATTTTCGGGATGTATTATTTGAAAAAGAAATTATAAAATATTTTGCAGATGGTAAAACAAATTTATTTAATATTGATATGAATTCTAATATTCTATTAGAATTATATATTAAAATTTTAGCAAATACTGATGATTGGGAACATTATTTTATTATATTAAAAAATTTAAGAAATCAATTATTAAATTATGAATTATTCTTAGATGATTGTGTTCCAAACTTAATTGAATTAATTAAATTGTTTACACAACAAATGCAATTTATTTATACTTTTAAATTTGAAAAGCCACACTGGATTAAATTTAAGCATATTAGAATTGCAATCATTGATGTATTATATGGTATATTTCCATATAAAAAGATTATTCCATTGAGAGAAGGAGAGGATTTGTTAAGATCTATTGTACTTGATTTCCATTTCTGTGATATAACTAGAATTTCATATTTAAATTTTCTTAATAGTTGTATGTTTGAATTACCTGAAATTATGAAACATTTTATTTTACCAATTTTAAAAATGATTAATGATGATATTTCTAAACCTCAAACATTATTTTCAAACTTAGAATTTTTCCTTAATCTATTTGAATTAAAATCTAGAAATGTTTATGAATTAACTGAAAAGGAATTAAAACTAATACCAAATACTCTAAATGATATTGTTAATTATCAAATAATGGAATATAATAAAAATTATAATGAAATAAAATGCTCAAAAATTTTAGCTAATTTGATACTATCAAAATTTGAATTAAATGATAAAAAGCATGATAGTTTAAATATTGAATTAAAAAATAAAATAAATTTTATCAAAATCAATAATATTAATAATAATGATAATAAAACTGATGATAAATTTTCTAAAGTATTTGAAAATATTAGTGATGGTTTCAAAGTTGATAAAATGAATGAACATTTTATTGATTTTACACAAGTTGACACAATTACAATAGATAATCCAAATCAACTTTATAATATCAAAGATGATATAGATATGATAAATGTTATATTTAGTAACAAAGAAATAGATGATAATGTCATTGAAGATTGCCTTCAAAGAAAAATTATAATTACATCAATTGAAGAAAGCGACAGATTTTTCAGTATCTCCAATTATGGATTTGAATATATAAATATGCATTGCGTTGTTATTGAAAAGTGTAATATCAAAAGTTTTGTGAAAGTTCTAATAGAATTATGTTCAATTTCTACCTTATCTAAAACTGAATAAAATAAATTTATTATTCATATCGGTCATCAATATACATATATAGATAAGAGTTATATAGAATTTTATTAAAAGAAGAAAATTTTATTAAATCAATTAATTAAAATTTTTTTTTATTTCTTCTTTTCTTCTCTATTTGAGTAAATCTTTGCAGTAAATGGTTCTTCAATAAGTAAAACAATTTGATACATTGTGTAAACTAAAGCAGTTAAGAATAAACCAGCTGGTTTACCGTAATATAATGCAGTACCTAAGAAACATAAAGTTGAACCATCATACATTGGATTATCACAAATATTAAATGGGAAACTTACAATTCTTTCATCAAATAAGAAACCAAAATGGTCACCTAAATAAGTACCGACAATACCTAATTTATACATTGAACCTAAAACTAAGGATGAACCATAAGAGAATGAAATTACGGCTAATAATTTAAAGAAAGCATTATCTAAGTAAGGTGAAGTTGCTTGATCTGCAATTGCAGATCTATAGATTTCATCTCTAAATAAACCTAAAGTGAAAACTGTTAATGAAAAGACATAAACTGCCAATTTTTTAGAGCCGAAAAAAAGTGTTGAAAGTGCTTTTGTGTAGTATTCTAAACGAGCTCCAAAATTCCAATAAAGTGGATTGAATATAATAAAGAATAAAGATGCTAATTAAAAGTAAAACCCAAAAAAAGAGTTAGTTAAATGAAAAAAAAAATGAAAAATAATAATGTTAGTAAAAAAAGAACAATAGATTTTTAAACTCCGAATTTATTTTATTTTATTTTATTTTATTTTATTTTATTATTTTCTATTGCATAAAATTAAAATGTATTTTTGCCCCGCACAAAAAAAATAAAAGAAAAAACCACAATTTGTGACTATTTTTTTTTAAATTAATTTTTTTTTTTTTACTTTTATCAAAATGACTTTCTTAATGAGCCCCCGTTTTATTTTATCAATTATTAATCAATAAACTTAATTAAAATGATATTTTATTTTTTGAATTTAAAAGTAAACTAAAATTATTATATTAATAAAAGAATGTAATAAAATAAAATATTAATCAATTAGATAAATCAATTAGATAAATTTACATACTTTGAAATTTCTTATCGTGGAAATCGATATCGCTGTATAAGTCAAGAGCAATCTGTTGAAGACCCATTATTAATTTAATTAATTGTTGTTTAGTTAATATAAGATAAAACAAAGAAATAAACAAATATAATATAATATAAAATAGTGAAGTAATTAATAAATGGATGGCAAATAATGTATTTCTAAAAAGAAGGGGGCCAAACTGTGCCCCTTTTATAGAACTCAAATAAAACCAAATTTCAACACATTTTCACATGTTATAAATTATTAATTTCTATTTTCACACACACGACATTTACACAAATTTATTTAACTGCACACGAGCATGTGAAATGGTCGATTATATATATTTTTATTTTATTATTTTATACTATATACTAAATTATACTATATAATAACCCTTTATTTATTTATTTATTTATTATTTCATAAATCTATTTAATAGATGTAGATATATTAATATAAATTTATAAAAATCATAATCACTTGTATATATATATATATATATATATATACACTTAGAATAGAACAACTTTAACATTTGTCTTTTTTTTTTTTTTTTTTTTTTTTTTTTTTTTTTTTTCGTTTTTATCTATTAATTGATTTACTGATTTATTGATTTATTATTCATTATCTAATTAATATTTTGTTCTGCGAGTCTTTTCTCTAATTCTGCAAGTTCCCTCTCTCTAGCTTCAATTTCTTCACGTTTTAAAATTAAATCTTTTTGAACTCTTTCCTCAAATGCACGTAATCTTTCCTCTTCTTTACGTATTTGTTCTTCCTTTAATTGAATATCAGCATCAGTTTGAAATTCACTATAATTATTACTATTATCTAAATTACTAACTGATAAGTTTTTAGAACTTGATTGTAAGATATTACTATTATCATTTTGTGTTATTAAATTATCACTATTATTATTTATTATTGAATTTCTTGTTAATTCATTATTTTCAATATTTTCATCTGTTGCTTCACCTAATGTTTTAGTTCTATAATTTTCATATAAAACTTCATGAGTAAAATCTTTGAATTCATTTAAATGAGTAATTAATAATGTATTTTTTAATGTTGAAACATCACTAATTTCATTATCAAATATATCAATTGTACCCCATGGATATTTTCTAATTCTTTTAATTTCACCTGTAGTTGAATCTTTAATTGTAGAGTTTGATCCCATTACGGCAAATGGAATTGTCTTTTGTAAATATTTATTTAATTCAATTGTTTCATCATCTAATACATCATCAAATGAAAAATATTCATTATTAAAATCAAAAATTGGTAATTTATAATGTTCAATATCTTCTTCAATTAATTTTTTATTTAATTTTAATTCTTCAATTGTTAATGAATCACTTTTACTTATACATGGTAATATATTAACATAATCACCTAATTGTTTAATAATTTCAATATCAATCTCTTTTAATCCATGACCTGTTGGTGTAATAAAATATAAACAAACATGAATTCTACCATCTTTAAATCTTGGATTTCTTCTTAATCTAGATTCTTCAACTAAAATTTCATCAAATTGATATTTTATATAATCTTTAATAATTTTAAATGAAACATTATTATTAATTGAATCACCAAATCCTGGTGTATCAATTATATTTAAACTAATTTTAACACCTTCATTATCTTCTAATTCAACACTAGATTTTCTAAGTTGTAATTCTCTATCTGGATGTGATAATTCTTCAGGTGAATATAAATTAGCTGTAGATGATGGATCAACAATTAATTGATCACATAATGTATTAATAAATGTTGATCTACCACAACCAGATTGACCAATTACCATAATTGTAAAATTTAAAGATTTTTTTAAAATCTTTTTCTTTCTTAACTATAATTAAAAAAAAATTGTTAAAAATAAATAAAATGAGAAATCAACAATATATTTTGTTTTAAAATATCATGTTAGTATCGAATTATTAAAGTTGATATATTTTAACTATATGAAAATAATTAATATCAATCAATATGAGACACATACAGCAGATGAGCTCTCAATGACAGTAACCATTGTACCTTGTAATTTTTCGTAAATTTATAATCCTTGATTATATGAAACTTTCAAGATAAGGAATAGATAGATTAGAAAACCAAAACAAAACAAAACAAATCAAATCAAATCAAAACAAATCAAAACAAAACAACACGTTTGTTCATATTTAATTTATTTATTTATTTTCTTTCGTTCTTTTTCTCATCGCTAACAATTTTCAATGTTTCTTTTTCTATATTTTTTTGCAGTTATATAACAAAATCTCAGAAAATTGCACGCACGCGTTCTCTTGCCTTTAACTTTAACCACTCTTGTATTACATATTATTATTGCTTCCTGATAGTGAAATTGATCTTCAGAATTATCCACCATTAACAGAAGTTATAATTTAAATGCAATAAGGGGTATTTGTAGAAAAAAAAATTGATATGTTCCTATAATTCTCGATTTGATAAGTCAATACTGATGGAAAAAAAGACTTAGTAAGAGAAACAAAAAGTCCAAAAATCTTAATAAATTTAAAATAATGTTGATTATTTATTAATCTTAGTTTGTTTTTGAAAAATTTTTGTCTAAATTAATTAGAGACGCAAAACTTTAATATATGTCTGTCAATAAACTATTGATATAAATTGCTATAATATATTGTATTATTGTTGTAATTATTTCAGGAATCTTTCCGAAACCTTTTTGTGACCTTATTTTGTCATTTATATGACTCACTTAATTACTGTTACTTAAGATTTATTATTAAATTATGGACACAACATCTAGAATAGTTAGGTTGCAACAATTAACAAATGAATTAAAGTAGTTATAGATTATATTCATAAAATCCCCTAGTATTTCCTTTCCAAAAAAAAAAAATTAGTTTTGTTTATTATTATATAGGTATTACGATATATTTATTCAGCTTCAAAAAAAAGCTAACATTGTATATTTGCATAAAATATCCTTGAAAATATTATTCTTAAATTTGCAGAGCTTATTTTCAAATGTGCTATTGCCTCCTTGGCCAAGTGGTAAGGCGTCGCACTCGTAATGCGAAGATCGTTGGTTCAATTCCGACAGGAGGCAGTGGAAAGTTTTTGGGTGTTTGATTTCAAATTAATTCGAAATTTGTTTGCTGGAAAAGAGATAAGTTTAAACAAAACAAGTAAGAAGTATATTTCTTTTTGCCATTAAAAGAAATTATTTTATCTTTTATCTCTAAAAAATTCCTCAATAAAATTACCTGATAAAGAACTGGAAAACATAAATCATTAATTATTATATATTAAACGTATTTTATATAAAAGTATAGAAAAACAGTGTCAATTTTTTTGTTTAAAAATTTACTCATTTACATAGTATATTAAATTATTTGTTATATAGAATTAGAATTGTGAATCATTTTATTTCTTTTCATCTTAATAAATTAATAGCTGATATTCCCCAATATACTGTTGCCATTAACACTAGTAATTTAAAAATGCAAATTAAATCATAACAATTTTCACCCTAATTTTTTTTTGTGTTTCATTTTTTAAAGGATTAATCTCAATAATTGACTTAAAATTCAACACCAATGACCATTGCTAAAAGAGCCATTCTAACAAATAAACCATATCTCATTTGTCTAAAGTAAGCAGCTCTTTGATCAAAATCAACTTCTTCCTTAATTTCACCAACTCTTGGAAGTGGGTGCATAACACACATGTGTTGTTTAGCATCTTTTAAGACTTTATTACTGATAACATAAGTACCCTTTAATCTTTCATATTGAGCTGAATCCTTGAATCTTTCTTGTTGAATTCTTGTACAGTATAAAACATCAGATTTAGAAATAATTTCTCGTGTTAATTCAGTGCTTTCGCCAATAAGCATACCTTCTTCTTGTAACATATTTCTCAAGTTTTCTGGTAATCTTAATTCTTCAGGTGAAACCAAATAAATTTTAACTTGATATAATTTTAACAACTTACATAATGAATGAACTGGTCTACCATATTTTAAGTCACCCATAAATGTAACTGTAATACCATTAACAGTACCTAATTCTTCTCTCATTGTAAATAGGTCCAAAAATGCTTGTGTTGGATGTTCTCTTGAACCATTACCACCATTTATAACAGGAACTGGAGAATATTTGTCAGCAATATTAGCTGATTCTTCATCTGGATGTCTTAAAACAATTGCATCTGAATAACATGCCATAGTTCTAATGGTATCTTGTAATGTTTCACCTTTCTTAACAGATGATCCTTGTTCAGTAATTGAAACAACTCTACCACCTAATCTTTGCATTGCTGCATTGAATGATGATGCAGTTCTAGTTGATGGTTCAAAGAATGCATTGGTTAAGACTCTACCTTTCAGGATATCTAAAACACCTTCTCTTTCAACAGCTAATCTCAATTCTTGTGCAACGGTAAATAATGCATGCAATTCACGTCTATCAATTTGATTAACAGAAAGAATGTTCTTTCTTAAAAATGGATTATGACCTTTGATATATGTAGTAATTGCATTTGGTGGTGATAACTCTCTTGGTGGTTTGGATGAAACTAAATCAGCACCTGTTGGAGCTTCAGTTTCTTCACCTTCTTTTAATGAATCGATTAATGAGTGTCTTCTATTAACATCAAATGAAAATCTTGAACCTCTTCTAATACTTGGTGATGAAATACCTAATGGTGCAGAACCAGATTCAATTGCAGACTCATTAGCAATCGATGAGGCATGTTGAGCAATACTCTCTTTACCTAAAGCTTCTTGAACAACAAATTCACCTTCCAAACAAATAGTTTGATCATTCATATAGACTCTTTCAACTGAACCGGTATCATCTTTAACTGGACTCCAATCATTACTGTGTGATTTTAAGGTTGATACTTTTCTATCAACATTGACATCGATATAAGATTCAGATTCACCTAAACCAAGAATTCTAATTGGGTTTTCATGCAATTTAGTAACAATATCTGGAACGCTCAATTTACCTTCAGTGACAGCTGACATTAATAATGGGATAGAATCAGCAAAACCAAAACCTGGACTAACTGATTTGTTTAAGAATTTAGCTAATTTATATGGTGTAGTACCAACAGATAAACAATCAATTGATTCTAAATTGTCCCATAAAGCCTTTTGATCTTCCTTGGTTGGTAAGAATGTTGCACCTGGATAATCTGATTGTGAGAAGAATAATGAATAAATTGTAACATCACAAGTAACATTCAAATTCTTTTGTTTTGACATAGAAATTAAAGCTAAGTCATCTCTACCAGTAACATTTGTAACATGGATCTTGGAATTGAATAATGAAGCTAGTAATAATAATGAAGCAAGTGAAGTAGCTTTAGCATTAACAACAATTGGCTTGTTGGTTGGCCAAACACCAAAATGTGATGATAAACTTGGAATAACACTAGAATCAAAATCTTCAGCATTAATATATAAAGCAGATGTTAAAGCACTAACTTGTTGAAGTTGTGGAGCATTTGTTTCTGTTGCAGCAACAAATAAAGAATAATCAGAGTAAGCATTACCATAAATAACTTCAGTAGCTCTAGTTAAAGTTCTAGCATCAACAACAGCGGCGCCTTCAGAAGTGACTGGAATTATGGAATTGAAAACAAAACCAGAAGCAACAGATGCTTTAGTAGTTTCTTCAAAAGCAGCTGAGCTATCTTCATCTAATGTTGAAATGAATGTACCAATTGAAACAAGACCTGGTAATTGAACAGTAGTATGAGATGTTTGAGCATCAATATTCTCAACTTCTAATGGTTCATTTCTTGCAATAGCTTCAATTAAAAGTTTAGCACATTTAACATTTGTAACTAATGGAACAGCATAATCAACAGCCATTCTTCTAGTTCTATAACCCTTTGAAACGTAAGATGATGGTCTTCTAAATCTATTAGCAGATGGTAAGTTGATATATAAGTCAATTAAATTGTTAGCTAAATGCTGAGTTAATGAATATTCTGCTTTTTGAGTTTCTTCTTCTTCATTCAATAATTCCAAATATTTGACAGGGACACCATGCTCTTGAATGAAATCAGCAGTACCAGAAGTAGCAAACAATGAATAACCTAATTGAGCTAATTTTCTAATTGAAGGTAAAAGTTCTTGCTTTTCTTTATATGAACCAATTGACAATAAGATATTTTTTTTTGGTAATTGGAAACCAGTAGAAATCAATGATTTCAAGTAAGCTTCATATTTGTTATGACCAAAACATGCAACTTCACCAGTTGATGCCATTTCAACACCTAAGACTGGATCAGCACCGGATAAACGTGAGAATGAGAATTGTGGTACTTTAACAGCACAATAATCGTCTGGAAGTTTTTGGGTTGGATATGGAGTAACCGGAATATCCATAATTGCTTTTGTTGCCATTTCAATCATATTAGTACCAACAACCTTAGAATTAAATGGGAAAGATCTGGAAGCTCTAACATTACATTCAATAACCTTAATTTCGTTGTTCTTTGCAATAAATTGAATATTGAATGGACCTGTAACATCAAGTGCTTTACCAATTTTAGCTGTAGCCTCAACAATTCTTTTAACAGTTTCTGGAGCTAAATCTTGAGGTGGAACAATTAAAGTAGCATCACCTGAATGAACACCAGCATTTTCAACATGTTCAGCAACCACATGCATAATTAATTTACCATCTTTAGCAACAGCATCCATTTCGATTTCCTTTGCATTTTCAATATACTTAGTAATAACAACAGGATAATCAGGAGAAACCTCAACAGCTTGTGATAAATAAGAAGCTAAATCATCTCTTGAGTAAACAGTATTCATTGCTGCACCAGATAAAACATATGATGGTCTGACTAAAACTGGATATGAAACTTTTTCAGCAAATGCTTCAGCTTCATCAATTGAAGTTAACTCTTTCCATGCAGGTTGATCAACACCAATAGTATCTAACATTCTTGAGAATTTATATCTGTTTTCTGCAGAGTCAATCATTGCTGGTGAAGTACCTAAAACTTTTAAGTTCTGTCTTTGTAATTGTAAAGCAATATTATTTGAGGTTTGACCACCCATAGAAACAACAACACCAGCAGAATTTTCGATTTCATAAATATCTAATACTCTTTCAAGATTAATTGTTTCAAAATATAATCTATCAGCTTCATCATAATCAGTTGAAACAGTTTCTGGATTATAATTAACCATAATTGTTTTGAAACCTTCTTTTCTTAAAGTTCTAATAGCAGTAACTGCACACCAATCGAATTCAACAGATGAACCAATTCTATAAACACCAGAACCTAAAACCATAACACCATGATCATCGAAATCAACATCTGAATCTTGTCCATTATATGTAATATATAAATAGTTGGTAAAAGCTGGGAATTCCGCAGCAACAGTATCAATTTGTTTAACAACTGGAATAATACCTGCATCTTTTCTTAATCTTCTAATAGCAACTTCATTTGAGTTTAAGAATTTAGCAACTTGTCTATCTTCAAAACCTAATTGTTTTGCTTCTTTTAAAACTCTAATTGGTAAATTCTCTTTAGTTCCAAATGATGAAATGTAATCACCAAATTTAATTAAACCGTGCAATTTGTTTAAGAACCATCTATCAATTTTAGTCATTTGATGGATTTTTTCAACGTCATAACCATTTGACATTGCATTAGCAATTGCAAATAACCTTTGATCAGATGGTGTTTGTAATTCACTATCAATATCAATACTCATTAAAGCTTCAGTTGAATTAAAACCCAAGTTTTGGTAATCAGTTGATCTAATTGCTTTTTGGATTGCTTCTTCGAAAGTTCTACCAATACTCATAACTTCACCAACAGATTTCATGGATGATGAAAGTAAATTAGAAACTCTTGTAAATTTCTTCAAATCCCATCTTGGAATTTTAACAACACAATAATCTAATGATGGTTCAAAACAAGCACAAGTTACTTTAGTAACTGAATTTTTAATTTCATTTAATGGAATATTTAGACCTAATTTAGCAGCAGTATAAGCTAATGGATAACCAGTTGCCTTTGAAGCTAAAGCAGAAGATCTTGATAATCTAGCATTAACTTCGATAATACAATATTCTTTTGAATAAGGATTTAAAGCATATTGAATATTACATTCACCAACAACACCTAAATGTCTAATAACATTAACCGCAGTTGTTCTTAACATATTATAATCTTCATCTGATAAAGTTTGAGATGGTGCAACAACAATTGAATCACCAGTATGAATACCAAGAGGATCAAAATTTTCCATGTTACAAACAGTAATACAGTTATCAAAAGCATCACGAACAACTTCATATTCAACTTCTTTCCAACCTTTCATTGATCTTTCAACTAAAACTTGTGGAGAAGCAGCAAAAGCTTTGTTACAAAGTTCAATTAATTCTTCTTTGGTATCAGCAAAACCTGAACCTAAACCACCTAATGCATAAGCGGCTCTAACAATAACTGGGAAACCAATTTTTTCAACGGCTGCAAGAGCTTCATCAATATTTGAAGCTGTTTCGGATTTAGCACATTTTTCATTAATTTCATCCATTGCTCTTGCAAACAATTCTCTATCTTCAGTTGTAATAACAGTTTCAATTGGAGTACCAAGAACTTTAACACCTAATGATTCAAATTCATCCTTTAATTTAATACCAACATTAAGAGCAGTTTGACCACCAAAAGTACAGTAGATCGCATCTGGTCTTTCATGTTTAATAATTTTTCTAACAAATTCTGGAGTGACTGGTAAGAAATAAACTTTATCAGCTAAACCTTTTGAAGTTTGAATTGTAGCAATATTTGGATTAACTAAGATGGTGTAAATACCTTCTTCTTTTAATGCTTTAATAGCTTGAGAACCTGAATAATCAAATTCACCAGCTTGACCAATTGATAAACCACCAGAACCTAAAACCAAAACTTTCTTTGGATGAACACGTGGATGTAATTTATCATTTTCTTCTTTTTTACCACCTGGGAATTCAACAGCTTTTAAAACTTTGGTTTTCTTGAAATCAATTACAGATTGAATAAAAGTATCAAATAAGAATTCAGTATCTCTTGGACCTGGTGTAGATTCTGGATGAAATTGAACTGAAAAGAATGGTTTTTCAGTATTATAAATACCTTCATTTGAACCATCATTTGCATTAACAAATAATTCTTTCCAACCTGGTTGTAAAGTTTTAACATCTACTGCATAACCATGATTTTGAGATGTAATATAACATCTACCTGAAACAGTTGAGGTACATGGAATATTATGACCTCTATTACCAAATTTAAGTTTTAAAGTTGAAGCACCTGAAGCTCTTGCTAATAATTGATGACCTAAACAAATACCAAAGATTGGAGTTTTTGATTCAGATAAAGTTTTCTTTAATTTTTCAACAACATCAGTCATAACAGAAGGATCACCTGGACCATTAGAAATGAATAAACCATCATATTCTTCTTTTGTAAAATCAAAATTCCATGGAACAACTTTTAATGAGACACCTCTATTAACGAAACATCTAATTTGGTTAAATTTCATACCAACATCAACTGCAAGAATTCTAATTATTTTACCATCTGGACCTAATTTTGCTAATTCAGTTGGTGGATCATAAATGATTGGTTCTTTAACCGAAACTTTAGCAACTAAATTTTCAATATTTGGATTAACCCAATCTGGAATGTTAAAATTTTTCTTCCATTCTTCATCTTTTAAAGCAGCTTCAACATCAATTGAATCTTTAAGTAAACAGAATCTACCTAATGTTGAACCCTTTTCTCTTAATCTTTTTGTTAAAGATCTAGTATCTACACCATAAATAGCTGGGATACCTTCTTCTTTTAACCATTGACCTAATGAAGAAGTTGCTAAATAATGTGAATATTCTTCAGTATAATGAGCAACAACTAAACCTGCAACATGAATTTTATTTGATTCGAAATATTTTGGTAATGATTTAACAATATCATCCATTAATTTTCTATTTGGGACACCATAATTACCAACAAGTGGATATGTAATAACTAAAATTTGACCTTCATAAGATGGATCAGTAATTGATTCAGGATAACCAACCATACCAGTTTGGAAAACTAATTCACCAGCTGCTTGAACATCAGCACCAAATGAATAACCTTGAATTGCAATACCATCATGAGTTTCTAAAGTAACCAATTTGGTACCAAGCTTTTCAAATGATGGGGAAATAGGATTATGAAAAGTCATTGTGTTTAATTGATTGTTTTTTTTGTTTTTGGGGAATATTTTATTCTTTTATTAAATTAAAGTAAGTTGTTAAAATTTTATTTAACAAGTTTAAGCTGTGTTCTTTTTTTTTTAGTAAGATAATATAGAAATATAGATTGCTGTCAAAGAGAATTTTTTTTTATTGAGGAAAATTAAAAAAAAAAAAAAAAAATTTTTTAAAATTTTTTTTATTATTATAATTAGACGTTAGAATTTTGATTTTTTTTATCAAAGCAAAACAAAAAAATATTATTTACATTATAATCATTCATAAAAGTTACAATTACCCAAAATTACAATTATTTACAATGTTCGTAGGTTCATGTGAAATAATAAAAAGAACTAATTAGTTAAAGAATAAACTTTTCTTCTCCTTCTTCTCCAGAACAAACAAAACATTAAAATAATTGTAACATTGAACATAATAACGATATGATAATATAATGTAAAAATATGGAAATGTAAGAAGATTTAAATTTAAACATACCTTTTATTAGTTTCTTAAAATTTAATTATAAACTAATAAATTAATCAAGTAAATTAAAAATTTCTTAAATATATGGGGGTAAATTCAAAGAATTAATAATTTAAATATTTTTTTGCCTTTTGACGTTTTCCTTAATTGAGATTAGATCAATGGTCTGTTCTGGAGAAAGAGAAGAAAGAAAAATGGTTAAACAATACGATTAAAATGATGAAAAATGGATAAACAAGAATAAAAAAAATATTTTTAAAATAAAAAGAAAGAAGAGAAAAGTATAATTGTAATTAAGTTAGCACAAGATCGATGTTGGAAACCATAGTATCTTTATATAAAACCAGAAATAGTACGAAATAAAAAGAAAAAATATTTTTTTTTTAAAATTAAATGAAAAATTTTTCATTGCGCGCAAAAAAATAAAAAAATAAAAAAATAAAAAAATAAAAAAATAAAAAAATAAAAAAATAAAAAAAATAAAAAAATGAACTCATCAAACTTGCATGAATGATTCATATTACTCAAATCAATTACTTCATACTTGTAATTTCTTGTTTTAATAATAAATTAATATTACTAAAATTAACGAAAGGGTTTATTATATATAGAGTACATATATTTAGCATTTATCCATAATTTGATTTTAACTTT
Source organism: Pichia deserticola (assembly GCA_030570135.1). Taxonomy (NCBI): domain Eukaryota; kingdom Fungi; phylum Ascomycota; class Pichiomycetes; order Pichiales; family Pichiaceae; genus Pichia; species Pichia deserticola. The sequence continues at coordinate 9,627 of JAJLVB010000011.1, read as the reverse complement.
CTCATACTAATTACAAAAAAAAATATGAATCTTTCAGGGTTTCTTTTAAATTTTGTACTAAGGAAAAAAAAATTATATAAATTAATTCATACTTTAATTTACTGATAATTGAACAGCAATCCCTATAAAGTTTAATTTATTTAATTCAACTCTTATCAATGAATGTGTCACATTTTTTATTAATTGAAAACTTTTCTTATCTGTAAAATTCCTTAATTTTATGTTTGAAATAAATTAAAATAATATAAAACAAAATTATATCAAATTTCAAACAAAAAAAGTTTAAGATAAGATAAGTTTTTGAAAATTATATGGACGAGTTGGGAGTCGAACCCAAGACCTTTCGCATGCTAAGCGAACGCGCTACCAACTACGCCACACGCCCAGAATTGTTTTTAATTTTTAGTAGAAAATACACAAGCAAATTAAGTCACGTGCTATAGCCTTACTATTGAAATAATTATTTTTTTTTCATAAATTTACTATATTAGGTATGTGGGCCGAAACCCGAATTAAATTATTTAATTTTTTTTTCAGTGTAGTAAAATTTTTTAACTATTTTTTTGAAATTTGAAACAAAAATGTAATATTTATATTATTTATTAATTTTTATTGATTAAAATTTTTTATATTAATTAGTTTTTATATTATTTTTTATGAAATTATTATTTAATTTTTACACAAAAATTATAAAATATCATCATCAAGTCTTGCAGCTGGATTATTTTCAATAAAATCTAAGTTAACTTTATGACCTAATAATTCTCTAATATTACTAACACCATATTTAATCATTGTTGGTCTTTCTAATGATAAACCCCAACCTAAAACTCTCATATCTTTTGGTAAACCCATTGGTTCTAACATTTCTGGTCTAAACATACCAGAATTACCAATTTCAACCCATTTACCTAAACCTTCATGCCATGAAAAAATTTCCATTGATGGTTCAGTATATGGATTATAAGTTGGTTTAAATCTTAAATTTGTCACTCCCATTTTTTCAAAGAATTGTTGCATAAAACCAATTAAATCACCTAATGTTAAATTATAATCTGCAAATACACCTTCAACTTGATGAAATTCAGCTAAATGAGTTGCATCAACTGCTTCATTTCTGAAAACTCTATCAATTGAAAATAATCTAGTTGGTTTTGGATCTTTTGCTAATTCTTTTAACATTCTTGATGAAATTGCAGTTGTATGAGTTCTAAGAACCGTACGAAGTGATTCTTCTAAATGCCATGGATATCTATAACCAATTGAACCAAATGCACCATCTTGATGAACTGCTTTAATATTTTCTAAATATTCTTTATCACTTGGTGGTAATGCAGTTTTTGGATCTTTTAAATAAAATGTATCTTGTAAATCTCTTGCAGGATGTTGTTGTGGGACAAATAATGTATCAAAATTCCAAAAACCTGATTCAACATATTGATTTGAAGGCATTTCAGAGAAACCTAATGAAAAGAAAATTTGTCTAAATTCTTCTCTAACTTTATTTAATGGATGTAAAGCACCTGAATGTGGTAAATCACCTTCAGAATTAAAATTATAAGGTTTAAATGATGCAGATTTCCAAGAACCCGATAAAATCATATCTGATGTAATATCAGTTTCAAATTGTTTAATTTCTAATGCAAATTCAGGACCTTTTTCAATTGAAAATGAAAAGATTTTTGAAGGAATAATTAATTTTCTCTTTTTTAAATCTGCTAAATCTTTTTTATTATTTAATGAACCAGTTTTAATAATTTCTTTTAATTGATTTGAAGTTGTATCATCAACTTCATTTGAATCTTTAATTTTAGAAACTAATTTATCACCATCTTTACCAATCCATCCATTTTTAAAAGCACGACCTTGAGCAATTTTACCATTTTTACCCATAATTGAATCAACATCACTAACTTTTAAACCTTCAAGACTTTCAATAACTTTATTTAAAAGTCTAAATTCATGAGATCCATTTTGAACAATATCATTAGCTTCATCTGTTAATTTATAAATTTCAGTTTCTTTAGTTTTATATGTAATCATTGATCTTGCAAGTAATGAATTTAATGCAGCTTGAATTTGTTGAGAATCTTCATTTGGGAATTCAATACTTGAATCTGGTATACTACCCTTTTCTCCTAAAACTTTCAATATATTAAGTTGTAAATCAGACATGTTTAGCTTGATCTTATTAAACTAATATCAAATATCAATAATGAAGTATCAAATATATATATATATATATATATATGTAGTAATATTTCATGAATCCAATTAGCAAGGACATTGTGTAATCAAAACCGACGAAATAAATTTATGTCGAGCGAAACGGGAAAAAAAAAAAAAAGAAAGAAGAAATGGCTTCTTCTTAGTGAGCAGTGCATGAATCTGACAGATGGATGTATTACACATATATTACATAACTAATCATTTCATATATTTAATTAAACACAGTTAATTATGTTACAAGAATTAGTCAAATTTATCATGTCTATGTTTTACTGTTTTTAATGTTTTATTGATGTAGAAATGCTTAATTAGAAATATATATATATATATAATATATACTTTAAATATGAATTTCCAATCAGATTCACTTGAAGAAGATTTTCTCTCTGCAAAAGGTATAACAGATGCTGATCTTGAAGATGAATTTATTAAAATGGAGAATGATAAAACAGAAAATAGAAAAGATTTAAATAATTTAACAAATAATTCAAATTCAAAAGATATCAATATTTGTCGATGGGATGATTGTAATATACCTTTTAAAGAATTAGATGATTTAGTTCAACATATTAATAAAGATCATGTTGGATTAAAGAAATCAAATTCAGGTTCTGAATATATTTGTAAATGGGAAAATTGTTCAAGGAAGGGAACTTTACAACATAGTAGATTTGCATTATTATCACATATTAGAACTCATACAGGGGAAAAACCATTCTATTGTATTTTACCAGAATGTTTAAAATCATTTACAAGATCAGATGCTTTATTAAAACATTTAAAAACTGTTCATGAAGTTGAATCAAATAGTTTAATGGATTCTTATGAAAATTTAAATAAAAAATTAATTCATTCATTACATGATTTTGAGAAAAAAAATGAATTTAGAATTGATCCAAATATAAATGGTAAAAAAATTGCTTCAAATATTGAAAAAAGAAATAAAAGTGAAATATCTTTAAAACATGATTTAATAATTGATAATTATTATCAAATGAAAAAGAGAAAATTATCGAATAAAACAATTGATAAAAATATTATAAATTATTACAAATTAAATAATATTTTATTTAGTGATCCGAAAATAAATGAAATTTGTGAAAAATCGAAAATTGCTCTTGATAAATTTTCAAATAAAAAAGAAGAAATTGAAAATAAAGGTAAAATTGCTTCTGTTTCCGATTTAAATAATATAGATGATTTATCAATAGATGAACTTCGATCAATAATTAATATTCAATCAAATTATTATACAAAATTAATCAAACTTAGAAAATTATTAGATTCTGAACTTGTAAAATATAATAATTCTGTAAGGTATAATTGGCTGAAAAAACAAATTTTATTAAATCAACTTTTGATTGAAGAAGAATCTTTAACTGATAAAAATTAATATAATTATTGAATTTTGAATGGTGGACATATATATATATTCATTACTTTTCTATATACTTTTTTTTGTGTTATATGTACTGTATACATAATATATACTTATTTATGAATAATATTTTTATTTGTATACACATATTTGTTCGGTTTAAAATAGTTTAACATTAATACAATCATTTAAGAAATAATAATAATAAATAAAAAAATGAAATTATAAAATTAACAAAATAAAATAAAATATATCACATAATAAATAACTAGCTAGAAACAAAAAAATTAATTATCTTCATTATCAAATTTAACTGTATCTATTGGCGTATATGTATTATCATAAAGGAAATTAATTGCTTCTCTACCAATTAAACGTCTTGTATCAACATATTTTGAAGATAAATTATCAATTTTTGTAACACCTAATAATCTCATATCCATAACTAATTCATCTTTTAAAATTTGAATTAATTTTCTAACACCACTTTCACCATATGCAGAATTTGCATATAAGAAAGGTCTACCAATACCAACACCAACTCTAACATCATTACCACCAATTGCAACTGCTTTTAAAATATCAGTACCTCTTTTAACACCACCATCAATTAAAATTTCAAAATCTGGTCTTAATTTACCTAATTTTTTCATAATTGGAACAGTTTCAGCTAATATTTCAATTGGTGGTGGTGATGTATCTAATTGTCTACCACCATGATTTGATAAAACAACACCTTGTAAACCTGCATCAAAAGCTTCAATAACATCATCAACAGTTTGAACACCTTTAACTAAAACTGGTAATTTAGTCCATGATTTAACTTCTTTAATATCATTCCAATCAACACCACAATCAATAAATGAGGATAAAGCTTTTGAAGCCCCACTTGTTCTATCAACTCCATCACCTAAATTAACATCTGTATCATCAACGAATTTTAATCTTTTATCCTTTTCCCTATTACCTAATGATGGTGCATCAACTGTAACAAAAATTGCTTTCATACCTAAATCTTCAGCTTCTTTAACCAGTTCTTTTGCAACTTTTCTATCTTCATTAATATATAATTGAAACCATTGAGTTGCACCTGGGATTCTAGCATCTGCAATTTCTTTTAATGACATTGATGATAAAGTTGAAATCATTTGAATAACACCTTCTTTACCCGAACCTCTAGCAATTGAACATTCACCATCAGGATGACCTAATTTTGCTAATGCAGTTGCACTAACATAAAATGGTACACTTGTCTCTGAACCTAATAAAGTTGATGAAGTATCAATATCTTTAACATTAATACAAATTCTTGGTTTAAAATAAACTCTTTGATAAGCATAATGATTTTCTCTCATTGAAATTTCATCATCTGAACCACAAGAATAATAAGCCCATGCTTCTTTTGGTAAAATATTTTTAGCAACTTTCTCAAAATCATAAGCATTTTGCATTGATGATAAAGGTGGTTTATTTTCAATATTTTCTAATCTTTGAGCTTCATCATCATCAACTGCATAATCTGATGGTAATTTTGGTGCTTCATCAGTTAAAATACCTTTAAATTTATCAGCTGGTAAAAATTTTTCAATTGTACCCTTTGGATGTAAACTTTCATAAACTTTTGTTGCATCATAACCACCATGTTTAATTAATGGACCTTGACCACCAGGATGATTTGGTATAAATTCAGTTACATCATAAACTTTACCTTCAATTGCAACCCAACAATCTGTTTTTTTATTATGTTTTTGAAATTCATCAACTGAAATCTTTGGTTTATTATCTAAGTTATTTGCATCATTTGATAATGAAGATTGTAATAATGTAAGATATAATAAACTTGTAATTGTTGCACTTGCAGTTAATAAAAATAATTTATTATTATTGTTATTAGTATTATAATAATAAGAAGAATTACTTTTCTTCACTGAAGAAAATGATCTTAATTTTAATGAGGTTAATTTCTTTAAATTTGAAGATTTAGATAATAATTTACCTTGTCTTAATAACATTATTAACTATGATTATGATTAGTACAAATGAGAATTAATATAAGGAAAAAAGGAAAGTGAAATAGAAGAAAACGGAAAACGAAAGAAAAGAAAAAAAGATATATTATTGATATTACAATTGTTTATTTATTTATAACCAATTGTGAATTAGTTGATGTATTAATAATAATAGTAAAAGTGTGGATGTAATAGTTATATATATATATATATATATATCACCTATATATATAATTAATCATTCTCACTCCCCCCGCAAAAAGTGAAAAATGTCTCCTTGGGTGCTGCAAACAATCGTCAGGAATCGTCAAAGAATTTTTAGCCAATGAGTACCAAAAATTATATAATAAAGTAAAAAATACTAAGGCTAACGCCATTATATTATTTATCAAAACTAGCTACTAACTTAAAATTATTGTGGGATGCATCCGTGGGATTGTAAATCCTTATTTGCGTGGGATATTATTTTACACACAATATATATATAGCAATTTTTTAGTTGGGTGGGAGATGCGGGATTATAAAGTAGTAGCGGAGAATTTAGATAAGGGGCTAAAATTACGGGGATACGGAGTTCTACTATTTTATTTAAATTTATAACGGGTATTCGGATATTGATGATTTAAAGTGTACTTTCTTTTTCCCCAAATCTACATGTATGTTTTTTTCTCCATTTGTTTCTGCTTTAAATACTCCATCTTCCATCACCAGTTAAAAATACAAAAAAATATTTGAATGATTAATTCTATTTCTAGAATTTATTTGCCCATGCTTAATCATGGTCACGCTAAAGCAAAGAGTTTTTTTTATAAGAAGTATAATAAAGAAGTTTACTGTGTAAAATACATACTCTCTGACTTTTTTCATTGCACATATTCATGTAATATCTATCAATATAAATATTAATTTATGTTTTTGTTGTCCTAATAAACGCATAGAGTGCTCTTAATCATTACCTTAGATAAAATATAAAATATTAAATAAAGACTAAGTATATCTTTAAGATCAGTAATTAGTTCTAAAAAAGTAATATTATAGATTTTCTTGTTTAAGATTACTAAGGGAAAAATGAAATTAAAAACAATGTGAAGAATTACTAGATTTATAGAGTATATATAATATGCGTTTTTTATTGTTTTTTTAAGTTATTGCCCCTTCAATGATGATCCAATTAATCTAAGAAAAATCAAGCTCGTTTCACATTTTTGGATAGAATTTGATTTCTCATTCATTGGACTAATATAATAGAGGTGCTAAAATGCAAGCAAGCTATCGTTAATACTACGATATTGAATACGAAATATTGTAAAATTTTTAAAGCAAGTCTCTATCAAAAACAAAGAACTAAAAAACTACACTGATATTATCTTAATTAACAAGGCAATAAAGCGCTAACAATACTCAAACCTTTGCTACTTTTTCTATTGAAAAACAAAAAAGTTTTATTCTTAGTAAATGATATCTTATTTAGTTTTCAAAGTTACCAGTTTAAATTTTCGGCTAATGGTTTTTTGAATAAAAAAAATGTTTCACTTCTTTGACAAAAAAAAATTGGTGTATGCAAAAAAAAAATAGAAAAAGATGTGAAGAGGAAGATGAAGTAAGTAAATGGTATAACCGATAATTATTTATATCCGATAATTAATTACATCATGATTTATTTTGGAATGTAAATATCAAGTGACTATTATAATAATATATATATTACTCCCCACCGTTACCCACAGAACATGTGAGGGGTGGAATTTATATAAATGACAAAATTTAACGGTAGATAGCATTTTATAGTTAAAGAGTACAACCTAAAAAAAGGGAAATTTTTGTGACAAGTTTTGGACTCTATTTGAATACAGAAAAACTATACTTGTAAACAAAAGAAAATATCTAGTAAATCAATAGTTAATTTACTTAAGTTTTTTATGAAATCATAAATTGGTAGTAAATTGTAATGACTCTGAATTTTCATATTGCGCTGTGTCTTGTGGGATGAAATGTATATTAATATGTGGGATAAAAACACATTTTACTAACTTGTTAAATATTGGATAGCATAAATAATTATTAAAAGAGGTGGGATTTATGTGGGATTTAAAATTATCGGAGAATTTTTGATAAAGGGTAGGTAATACGGGGAAACGGAGATTTAAAACTCAAATTTACGGATATTCGGGAATAATTTATTAGTCTACATTAAAGCTAGCTTTTATTATCAACCTTTACTAGTATAATATGTAAACAGGATTTAAAGACATATATTTACTTATTTTACACACACACACACATATAGGTAAGTTAAACATGTTAAGTAAAATCAAACTAGGATCAACAAAGTTATAATATACTAATAATTTTGAGTTTACGCGTCCGATTCTAAAAAATTGAGTGAGTGATTGAGTACACGAAATGTAAAAATGTTTAAAATTAATATAGCATTATATTGAGGTATTTACAGTGAATTCAATATGTAATAAATTAAAAGTTCAATTAAATAATCAATGAACTTAAAAACAATATATAATGAAATAAATAATTCTGTATCGTTAATTGAATTTAATGTTAGTAAACATATTAACGATGAAATAATTGAGATTTCATCAAATGTAAGTTTAATTATAAAGAATAAGATAAAGAATTACACATAAAAATATTTTATACTAACATTAATACAGTTTGTAATAAGATATTTTATTAATAAAATAATAGAGGATAATAATTATAAAGTATTAAATTTATCATCGTTCATGTATGATGTTGTCCAAATTGAATCGATAATAAATGAGTTTAAACAAAATAATAGATTTGAAGAAGATAATATTGAATTCAAATACAAAATTTTCAATAATATATTTCTTTATCAAAGTTTATCATTAATTGAATATCATGATATACTATATGAAATGGTAAATAATAAATTCGAAGAATTAGATATAAATTTAATTGTTATTCAAGATTTAGATGAAGCATTTAATATAGCATCATTTGAAGACTATATACTTGGTAAGTTAATAAAAGATACTTTTTTTATTGCACTAAGTTTAAATATACTAACATATTACTTTATAAATTTAGCTGGTAAAACTATTACAAATATAATACGAATGATAAGGAAGTTATCACAATTGAATAACATTACGTGTATTGTAAGTTTTTTTTTTTTTTCGAAATATTCTACTAATTTACTTGTATATTATCTGATTACTAACAAATTTTATTTATTTATAGTAATATAGCTAGTTCAACGTAGGCCTAGGGTTAACTTTAATGTTAAACACATTGGGAAACTAATTCGTTGTATGATGGATAATCAGGTTCTAATTGATGGATTGAACATAAGCATTGATTCTGTTTATGACTTATAGAGAATAGATATATAAATGATATTTGTAATAATTAAAAAAAGTGTAAAATTAAAAATGTAGTGATAATACAATTTAATTATATATATATATATATATATGTAATAGAATCAGAGTTCTGAGGCTAAAGACGCTCGCTTAGGTAATCAACTGAAGAGAAAACTAGAAGTCTTCATCTAGTTTTCCTCTGAAGAATTTTCACTACAAGTTTTATTAAGTTAAGTAGGTTTTTCATTACTTTATAGGAACTTTGTATAGTTTATAAAAGAAATGGTTTACTAATCAGATTTGGTATATAATAGAGTTAAGACCAGGTAGAAGACTTCTTGTTGTTACATGGAGCCCAACGCGGGGCACGAACCCGCAGCCTTTTGATTAAGGTTTGAAAAGCTTCATCACATTCAGGATTCCATTGAAATGATTTAATTGAACTTGTTAAAGCATATAGTGGAGCAGCAACAAAGAAAGAGACACAAACATTTTTGGGCCATTTTGCTTATATTAGCAAATATATTCCTCATTATAGCTCTATTGCTGCTCCACTATATGCTTTAACAAGTTCAATTAAATCATTTCAATGGAATCCTGAATGTGATGAAGCTTTTCAAAACCTTTTAAATGCTGAAAAGTCTTTAGTTACACTTCATGTATTCAC